>JAWQFJ010016321.1:22500-50122 GCA_034096865.1 Theodoxus fluviatilis | reverse complement strand
ATGGCTGGTTTTCAGGCTTGAAGTGATGCACGACGACGATGTTTTGGTTGTTTGCTTCGTCTGCGGTGACTTTCCAAGATGTCAGCCCTTGACTGTTGATAAGGTGTGTTGTGTGAGTGAATGAGTGTGTAAGTGTGTGTGTATCCTCACAGACACTGTTTTCTTTCATGTCCACTTGATACGTTCAAGTCTTGCTATACATTTATTTTCACATACACGCGCGCGCATACGTCGTCATCACTGTTGTAGATACACATTGTCAAACAGATACATGAATATCGCCATTCCTAAACATCGAGGCGCGCATTTATAAATCTCTCTCTCTCTCTCGCTCTCTCTCTCTCTCTCTCTCTCTCTCTCTCTCTCTCTCTCTATCTCTCTCAATCTCAAGTACTAGTGCCAACAAGACGTTGAACGTTTTAGCTGTCCCTTTTGCTCCCTCAGGAAGACCTGAAGTCCACGGAATAGACAGTATGCTCGAAGGCGACGCTGAATATCTCCACGAACAGCCTAACCAATGCACAGACGCATGGGCGACGATAAGAGGGAAACTATTCCCCCTGGCGTCAGATCAACGCTGGAGCCATCAGGAACAGATAGAGCAGCCTTTGAGATCGTCATGTCGAGAGCCATTGCTGGATGAAGACCAAAGCTCTCAGCAGGATACATCAACACAACACTCATCGGAAGGAGACACAAACGGTTGTGCTGTGGACCTGGCCACGGTACCTGATGCATGCAGAACACCGCCTGAGCATTCGTCAGCAAACTTCCCATCAGTTGTGCCGGACCGTGAGGATCAACCTCTTGGTGCTGTGGAAAAGGCTCTAGAACAGTCTCAACACTCGTTGTGCACCAACTCAAAGAAAAAAACACAAAAGTCAGTGCTAGACTGGCTAGTGAGAAGTACACCTGAAATAGGAACGGGCAACAAGTTGCAACAAAAAAGTCACCGTGGAGCAGGATCCGAGTGTTCTGAGAACGACGTTGGTGTGGCACGGCAGGCTGCGCGACACCTCCAAGCGAGTGTAAATCAAGATGACCAGCAACTTTGACGACACGGCCAGCGTCCATTGCGAGTGACCACTAGCGGTCCTGAAACTGAAGTTGGTGTTCATTTAGTTTGCTGGAATGTAGATGGTTTAGCATCTAAATTGTCCGAACCGGGTTTTATTGATTATCTAGCTCAGTTCGAGATTTGCTGCCTGACAGAAACGTTTACGTCGGCAAACTTTGACAGCTATGTATATTTTGGCGACTATTTTGGGATCCATTCTCCTGGAACGAAACTGTCAACACAAGGTAGATGTTCAGGATGAGTAATCATGCTACTGAAGAACTCGATAGACGGGAGAGTAAGACTGGACCACAGGCTGCGATAGTATGGTGGCGTGCAATATTAGTAATCGTGTATTAATAGATAACATAGTCATATGCGTGTATATTCCACCCGTTAACTCGCCGTATTATGATGATAGAGGACGAAAGAGTAACATACCTTTATTAGAGGATGTTATTCTAAAGTTTCAAGAGAAATACCCTAAATCTCTCTCTCTCTCTCTCTCTCTCTCTCTCTCTCTCTCTCTCTCTCTCTCTCTCCCTCTCTCTCTCCCTCTCGTAGTTATTTACTTCTAAACTTAGTGAACGAATTCAAGACTGAGCTGAAAACAACTGTTTAATTGGGGGGAAACAAGCCGGTTTCAGAAAAGGTTATTCGACATTAGATAAATGTTTCCGTTCTTCTCTCTGTAATTAGAAGATATCTATAAAGGCACAGAAAAATGTATGCAGCTTTTGTAGATTTCAAGAAAGCATTCGACAGTATAAACAGAAATGTTCTTTGGTATGTTCTTCGGGGTTACGGCATGAAAGGGAGATTACTTGACATGCTACAAGCAATATATTCTGATGTCCAGAGCTCTGTTCGATGCAACGATCGCTACAGTGACTCATTTGCATGCAATCGAGGATTGAAACAGAGCTGTAAAATGAGTCCGATACTTTTTTTCTCTCGTATTGAACTATGTTGCAAAAATCGTGATTACAAATGGGAAACATGGTGTTCAGCTCGTTCCTGAATCTACAGTCATATACCTGTTGTTGTTCGCTGATGACGTAGTTCTTGTCTCAGACACACCTGTAGGTTTGCAGAACCAACTAAACTACCTCAAAAAGGGAGCTGATACATTTGGTCTTGATGTAAATTAACAAAAAACAAAAATCATTATAATTGGAAATGGTGGTTATCTGACAGATCATGAAAAATGGTATATGGGTTCAGAGAGAATTGAGTCTGTTAATGAGTAAAGATATCTTGGAGTACTATTCACTTCGAGACTGTCTTTCAGCACTTTACAATCAGACCATGTATGTAGACCAAAAGCAGATGTGATCCAGTTGAACAAATGCTTGCGAAAACTATGTTGTATTTCACCTGAAGTATACTTTAAACTGTTCAGTACCCAGATAAAACCAGTGCTTTTGTACTCATCTCCACGGCTGATTCCTTGACGAGGTGTGGTGGCTTGAGTACCTCCATGACCCGGAGAGCCAGGCCAGGGGGAGTGTCAAAACTTCCACCTCTTTTGGTATCGTCTCGCATACTGGACGGGTCAAAGGGTAGAGGTCAGACAAATATCAGCCAACTCTCCTCGAGTATAAGGGGTATGAGAAGGATCACTCAGACAGAAAAACCATGGGCAGACTGGGCTCATTAGCCATGGCAGGCAGCCAGTCTAGGGGAGGGACCCCCAATGGATGAAGACGGAGATGCAGGACCCCTGTGGTGCCGCCAAACCTCTGCATCACGCAATACGCATCATGATGAATTGCGCGCAGTCGACTACACGATGTGGTGCTCGTCCTCTGGGGTTCCGCCGGGGAGGAAGAGTGCCGGGCCTACAGCCTCGAATGGGCCCACCCTCAGCTACCGGAGGTCACCTCGCCTCTTCTTGTCCGACCAGGAGAAGAGGACTGAGGGAAAATGCTACTGGTCGAGAGAAGACGTCAATAGAGAGAAACGTCAACATGTTGCAGTGAAATGCAGAAGGAGCCTCAAATAAAAAGATTGCTCTTGCAGAAAGACTCCGCCAGGAAGAAATTGATGTCGCCTGCATACAGGAAACCCATCTGAAAGCGACACATCGTTTCAATATGCGGGGTTACCATGTGTTCAGACAGGACAGAGAAGGACGGTCAAAAGGAGGGGTGGCTATTCTAGTCAAGAACTCCATTCCAGCCCAAGAGTTCAGTGTCAACACCAACAACCAGGCAGAGATCCATGGTGTCAACATCATGATGGAAAATGAAAAGATGACGATTTTCAACGTCTACTGTCCTCCTGACCGGGAGCTCTCACTTGACCAAATGAAACTCCCAGAAAGCCAGTGCCTTATCACTGGTGATTTCAACAGTCATTCGGAAGCATGAGGATATGACGAGGGAGATAGAAGAGGAGAAGAGGTGGAAGATTGGCAAGTCGACAACAATCTCCTGCTCCTGAATGCCCCTGAAGACCAATCAACATTCTTCTCAAGACGATGGCTGACAAACACAACACCTGAGCTGGCCTTTGCCACCAATAATATTGCCAGGAAGGCAACCAGGACAGTCCTCAGCCAGTTTGGGGGGAGTAACCATAGACCCGTGAAACTCAGCTTGGACCTGAACTTCAAACCACAAGAAGCCAAAACATTCCCAAGATGGAATTACAAGAAGGCCAACTGGGAGCGTTTCGCTGAGAAGGTGGACATGTACACTGGGGAAATCCGACACAAAAGGCAGAACATCAACAAAAAGATCAAAGCACTGAACCAGGCTATACTGAAAGCTGCCAATGAATCCATCCCACGGGGAGCCAGGAAGAATTATAGGCCTTACTGGACAGAGGAGATCCAGCAGCTTGAAGACAGTGTGGAAGAGGCAAGAATGAAAGTTCAAGAAGATCCAACAACTCTGAACAACATTAAACTGAAGGCAGCAGCTGCAAAACACAAACAGGTTTTTAACCGGGAAGCTCGCAGAAGCTGGCATGAAAAAACAGAGCAGCTGAACTTGGACAAAGATGGCAACAAACTATGGAAGCTGGCCCAAGCTATGAATGAAGAGAACAGTAAAAGCTCGCAAATAACACTCACCCATGACCAAGAACTACTGACTGGAAAGAAAGCAGCCAGCCATTTCATCAACCAGTATGCTGAGACAAGCCACCTACATGTACCCCTGGAGAGGAGAGGCAGAGGCGTGAGGGCAGGCCCAACCGATAAACAAGAGGCGCCAAGTGAAACCTCCATGAACACGCCCGTTCAATCTCCATCGAGCTTTGAGGATGGGACTGGGTCTGCCGCTGAAGCAAAGCAAAGCACCAAGCCCTGACCAAGCCTCACAAATGAAAATGTTGCTGCCTCTTGGTCCCAAAATCAAAGAGAGAAACTCAGCAGTTCGACAATGAGAGCTGGAGAACAGGGACTGTGGACCGCAGGTTGTGGAAGGAAGCCATCATGATACCAGTGCCAACAAAAGGGGCCAAAGGACACGAGGCAAAGGCTGAAACGTTAACCGTCCTATCAGCCTCAGCCAGGTTGCACAGGGAAAAAGCTGATGGAACGCATCATCAACAACCTAGGCTTATGTGGCCACTTGGAAGACAAACAGCACATCACCGCCAGAGCAAGCTAGCCCCTTTCAGGACAAGAAGCACACCTGTGATGTATGGATAGATCTGGAAAAAGCCTTTGATAAGGTATGGAAAGATGGCCTCAAGCTCAAACTACGTCAGTGTGGAGTCGCTGGACGTATGTAAAAGTGGATCGCCCAATATCTAAACAAAAGAAAATCACAGGCCCAGATCAAACAACACTCCAGCAATAAGAAAATACTCAAAGAAGGAGTTCCACAAGGAGGAGTGCTCTCCCCGACACTATTCCTAGTGTTCATCAAGGACATTATCCACAGTATGCCCAAAAACGTTCGAGTTGCCATCTATGCCGATGACCTTGCACTGTAGTGCAGTGAGGAATACATCTCGACAGCAAACTACAGACTCCAGCTAGCTCTACAACAGATAGAGGCATGGACCAAGTCATGGCTTGTGAAAATTAATGAGAGAAAGATCACATACACCATCTTCACCCTCTCCACACAAAACCAAAAGGTGAAGCTGAAGGTCAACTCCCATGAGCTTGAGGCTGACGACTCTCCCACATACCTTGGGGTCACCCTAGATCGCAGACTGACATGGAGAAACCATCTGCACAAGAATGAGGTCAGAGGGAAAATTAGGATGGCCCTAATGAAGAAACTGTCAGGCATGGACTGAGGTGCAGACCAGACCGTACTGAAGAAGCTGTATGTGGGCAGGGTCCGTCTCGTTCTGGAGTACGGTATGGCAGCTACAGCAACTGCTGCCAAATCAAACAGCAACAGGTTGGCCAGACTGCAGAACGAGGCCATGAGAATGATGACAGGAGCCATGCGCAGTACCCCCATTACTGCTCTAGAGACTGCCACAGGTCTGCAACCCCTTGATGACAGAAAGAACATCAACGTGCTGACACAAGCAGCAAAGTTCAAACGCCTCCAAAATCATCCCATGCATGAAAGAATGAGCATGCCAACAAAAGGGAGGCTCAAAAGATCCAGCTTTATCAACCAGAGCAGGATACTTGAGAGGAGAGACCCAGAGCGGTTGGACCACATGCCCACACCAACACCAACAACAACATCTGTCCCCTCATGGGGAAGACTGAAATTCCCAACCATCAGAGATGACATTCCAGGCATTGGGAAGAAAGGCACACAGTCAGACCACGAGAGAAAGTCATTGACCTTAGAGCTCATCCAATCTACCTACCCTGAAAAACAGTGCACACACGCCTATACGGATGGGTCTGCCGCAGAAGCAACGAGGGATGGAGGAGGAGGCGTGTATATCAGGTACACCGGGTACGAGACCCACATCCCCATAGCAACGGGCAGATACTCCACCAACTTCAGAGCAGAGGCAGAGGCCCTGAGAACGGCAGCGGCCCACTTACTGGATCACCGAGATGCGACACACCAGCACGTGGTCATCTTCACTGATGCTTTGTCTGTGCTGAGCGCACTCCAGGACCCTCGCAAGAAGGAACTGAATGAACTTGCAGCCACTCTGTCTGAGCTGGCCGCACATGTGACACTGACACTCCAATGGATTCCTGCACACTGTGGAGTGCATGGAAATGAGACGGCAAACAGACTGGCCAGGAAAGGTGATCAGCTGGACCAGGAAGACAGACAGGTCTCTTATGCAGAAGAGAAGATCATCATAAAGGCTCTGTCTCAGAAAAGGTGGCGCCAGCAACATCCGAACTACAACCAAAATGACAGCTACCACTTTCTGAACAGAGCTGACCAAGTCATTCTGTTCAGACTCCGAACAGGACACAACAAATTGCCGGCACATATGTTCCACAAGTTCAAAGTCGGTCAGACAGACAGATGTTCTTGCGACAATGCCTCGATGACCGGTGAACACCTTCTCCAAGACTGCCCCCACCATGATGCCCTCAGAAGAGTCACATGGCCAGACCCAACACTAGTGAGGAGCAAACTCTATGGCAACCTGGAGGAGCTGCGGAGAACAGCTGCATCTGTGCGGGCGACTGGCGCAATCATCTAGCGATCCACAAGAAGAAGAAGTACTCGTCTGAACTATGGGGTATTAATAATTGTTCTGTGGTGGAATCTGTACATAAACAAGCCATGAAAAGATTTCTCAGTGTTCCTTCACAAGCCCCAAACTTGATGATGTAAGAAGAAACTGGGAGATATCCGTTGTACGTCAATGCGACTGAACGAGCTGTTAAATATTGGCTACGTTTGCTGAAGATGGATCCAACTAGATATCCCTTCAAAATATAGAAGATGATGCTTAGCTTGAACAATAACGATAACTGGGCAGACAAGATAAAAGAAGTACTACAGAGATACGATTTTGAGGAAGTATGGCGCAATCAAAATGTGCAAAACGAACAGAAGTTTTTGTTCGAAATTAAAAAACGCCTTATCATAGAATACAGAAATGTCTGGTCGACTTTCTTGGAAGTAAGCGATAGATATGATTTTTACAGATCATTCAAGACAGAATAGAGGAGAGAGAGTAACCTGCATGTGTTAGATTTAAAAAAATTTGAGACGCGTATGTCCATTTTAGGACGGGATTATAGATATGCAAAGAAGAGATCTGAAAACGCCTATTTATGTCAAGCCTGCTATGAAGCAGACTAAAATGAAATACATTTGCTGTTGGAGTGTCCTGCCTATGAAGACCTGAGACGGATGTACATATCTGAATTCATGACTGAGACGAATGCATGTGACCTTAGAACACTCTTATCGCTGGAAGAGTCAAAACCGGTAAAAATGGTAGCGATGTATCTGTAGGCCTATTACGCGTTCAAGAGGACACAAGTGGCAGTCTGTATTGCTATGGCTGGTGAGTTGTATTATTTGTAATTGGGTTGTGATAGGCCGGTGGCCTCACAAGAAATAAACCATTCGTTCGTTCTCTCTCTCTCTCTCTCTCTCTCTCTCTCTCTCTCTCTCTCTCTCTCTCATTCATTATGCGTTAACTCTGAGAGACAAGGAACTTAAGAGCAGGAACGCACTACCTCGGGTTGATCTTTGATTGTCCATCAGATGAACTGATAACTCTGTTTGCTAGTTTGTTTGCTTTTTCTTGCCACGTCACGGGCAGATGGCCTAAATAAAAGATTTTGAGCGAGTTCGAGTTCGAGTTCTCTCTCTCACTCACTCTTTATTTTTCTATCTATATGTGTGTTTGTCTGCCTGCCTGCCTGCCTGCCTGTCTGTCTGTCTGTCTGTCTGTCTGCCTGCCTGCCTGCCTGCCTGCATGCCTGCCTGTCTGCCTGACTGCCTGCCTGTCTGTCTGTCTGTCTGTCTGTCTGACTGTCTGACTGTCTGACTGTCTGTCTGTCTGTCTGTCTGTCTGTCTGTCTGTCCGCTATTTCATTGATAAACCACAAACGAGTTCCAGAAATCGACGATGTCCCAGGAGTCTACAAGCACATGAATCTAACATGTAGTTATGCGCTTTTAACTTTTGAAAGAAAACCCTTCTGTGCTCTCTTTTCAGATTCCAAGATCGCAGGCAGTCAAATGCTGTGGAATCCGTACCTTTTTTAAAAGTCCGATGCTCTCACTGCAATGAACTGTGATGTCCCTCCAGGTTTACTGGAGGTCCTCACAGCTTTATCCCTTCAGGTTTACTGGAGGTCCTCACAACTTTATCCCTTCAGGTTTACTGGAGGTCCTCACAGCTTTATCCCTCCAGGTTTACTGGAGGTCCTCACAGCTTTATCCCTCCAGGTTTACTGGAGGTCCTCACAGCTTTATCCCTCCAGGTTTACTGGAGGTCCTCACAGCTTTATCTCTCCAGGTTTACTGGAGGTCCTCACAGCTTTATTCCTCCAGGTTTACTGGAGGTCCTCACAGCTTTATCTGTCTGTCTGTCTGTCTGTCTGTCTGTCTGTCTGTCTGTCTGTCTGTCTGTCTGTCTGTCTGTCTGTCTGTCTGTCTGTCTGTCTGTCTGTCTGTCTGTCTGTATGTCTGTTTATCTGTCTGTCTGTGTGTCTGTGTGTCTGTCTGTAGGTCTGTCTGTGTGTCTGTGTGTCTGTGTGTCTGTGTGTCTGTCTGTCTGTTAGTCCCGACTTAACGGCTGATATCTAAAAAACTACTGGACGGATTTCCTTGACATTTTGCACACTTACTGGAAGTTAGATCCGATTGAATGTATCAAATTTTCAGAAAAGGTTTGAAAAGAAAGTGACTTTTTAAGGTCGTAAACTCGAAACACCCCCCCCCCCTCCCCTGAGATTTCAATTGACGGAATAGCCAGATCGAGTCAAACAGAGTTATCATTTCCTACTTTCACAAAACAATGAGTAGAGTAGAGTAGATTCTTCGGCCTTCTTAGGCGTCCAGGGCCTGTTGCCGATTCTGTGGTTCTCTGGCTGTATTTGCATCGCTCTTACGGATACTGGTCTTCTGACCAGGCCTAGTCTTTTTCACTTGTGAAAAACGAAAAGAAAGAAAGCTTATACGAGAAGATTATTGACGTTGATGGGTTAGATCCGTATGAAACACCAAACAGTTTGTGGTCTGTCGACAAAAACCAGTAGCCGGACATAAACCACGCCAGGGCCCGTATACACAACGGCGATTTATCGGCGATTTATTTTAACTTCGATTTATCTCTAAACTCAGATGATTCCAACTGCCTGTTCCGCTCTCCCTTGGCTGGAAACCAGTATATATAGCAAAGCACAACCTAGAATCCTCTGACGAGCGTACCTTATCTAACCAATCAAGATAACGCGGGGCTAGGGGATAAATCGAGTGTTAAAAAGATAAATCGCCGTTGTGAATACGGGCCCAGGATTGTACAATATTTTGTGATGGGCAAAAGTTCGAGAATTTTGCAGCCTTCAAAAGCTTGGGAGCTTCCAGGACTTTCGTCTGTGGTTAATAATAATAATAATAATAATAATAATAATAATAATAATAATAATAATAATAATAATAATAATAATAATAATAATACAGACTATTTGTACGCACATACCTTCCCTAATAGGCAAGCTCATGGCGTTTACAATGAAAAAGTCCACACTCATGCAAAGCATTCCAACACTCGCACACTGTACAGTTAAAATAAAGAAAAATTAAATACAATACAATTAATTATATAGCAAGCAATAAACAAAACACGAAACATAAAAGAGGCGCCTTGTGAAGCACTTCACTGCTCGTCAGGAAAGACTGACCTGAACAGGTGCGAGAAGTGTGAAGCTACAAACCAGATGGCTGTCAGAACACAGTAGTTTCAGCAAAGGTAAATGGTCTGAAATAAACTTATTTTGTTTACTCCCAGGGTAAAATCTCATCTCACACCTTCCTATTTCACGGTCACTTGTAAGTTGTCGCTGTGAACGCTATAAATGCTTTACAAAAACTCAGGCACACCAGATCTCCAATGACAGGATTGGTAGAGGGTTGGTCTCTTGGTCATGCGTGAATTCGATTCTGCGCTGAAACTTTTTTTTCTCTTTTTTTTTCAAGAGGTTGTGGGTTCGAACCCGACCTGGTTTTTTGTGTTTGTGTGTGTGTGTGTGTGTGTGTGTGTGTGTGTGTGTGTGTGTGTGTGTGTGTGTGTGTGTGTGTGTGAGTGTGTGTGTGTGTGTGTTTTCCTCCTCTTTTCTCGAGAGGTTGCGGGTTCGAACCCGATCTTCTTTTTTTAATGCCAAAATCTGGAGGTTCAGCGCCAGCGGTTTTTATAAGAAAATAACTAATGCCCAAAAAGTCATGCATATTTCAACGGTCAGAAATTGACATTTGCCGTAAACGACTGAGAAACACCTTGATAATTTTATAAATTTTTACAGAAATATATGCACATTAGAATTGTCTGAAATAAATCGTCTAACCAAGGTTACTACACTGGGCTGGCTACCCCAAACAAGTCCTAGATGTATGTCTGTATGTGCATGCAAACTGCTTCATGCCAGGCTGAAGGCAGCATCCACCATCAGCATTACGGAGAAGGCAGCTCTCATGACCTCCCATACGTCTCTCCACACTGGAAGTGGTCAGTATACACTCACTGCAGTGAGCCTCGTCCGACTGATCCGTGCAATCCGGGTTCTTGTTGCAGACGAACTGGTAGTCTATGCACTCTCCGCTGGAACACCGGAACTGGTTGCCTGGACACGTGGGCCGTGGCGTCACTGAAACCGGAAACAGAAGTCATTCAGTCGTGTGATCATATATTGATCTTTGCCCTTCGACTAATGTTAGATAAATAAGACAAAAACCTTCTGATATCTACACTGCACTGACGACCGAAATGGCTTCGACCCAGTTCTATAAATTTTGAAAGGTCAAATTTCATTTGTAGTTTTAACAGTTCATCACCTTTGTATACTGAACAAGCAAATGTGGAGTATCTACAAATAGGAACTTTCAAACAGCGTAGATTTCAAACCCTTCTTACTGGGTGCGCCACTTCTGACAATTGACAATACACATTTGGTCAAAATACATGGAAACAAAAACATGAGACAACCCTGACGTTATTAACATTACCTAAACAAATAAATCTATGTACAAGAAGAACCATCAAAGGATGCAGTACTTCATTATTCATATCGCGCATATATTTCGAAACACAAACCACTCGAGACAGTAAGAAATATCCAGTCAGTGCTACTTATTCAACTAAACAAAGGAGGAGGAAGAAGATGGAAAGAGGGTGGGGTGGGGGTGGGGGTGGGGGGTAGGGGGTAGCGGGTTGTATTCGGAAACGTTTGCATAGTTTGACGAGGAATGCTTACAACACAGTTCGTCCTTTTCATCGCTGTTATCGCGACAGTCGTTGTCCCCATCGCACGCCCAGCGTTTGGGCACGCAGCGCTGGTTGTCGCACGTGTACTGCGTGCTGCCGCACGTGGTGTACTCTGTAAAGCAAGCGGAAGTCCTCACGACTAGGACATGCACCATGGACCCTCAACAGCTTTGAAGAAGGACTTTGGAAGGCTTAAAGTGTGACACCCCCTGCATTTTAAAGAAGCACGCTGAACATGATAAACTTTTTCAAAACCCCCTACCAGTTTTCCTCGCTTTCTTTTCCCGTTTCTTAATCTTTTCCTTTCCGTTTTCATGTCTTCTTCTTCAGGATCTACGTGTAATTTGCATTCACTGCTCGTCAGTTTCTGCCTGTATCTATGTCTGCCTCTGTGTCTCTGTCAGTACCGTCCGTCCTCTTGGTCTGATTGCTCCTGTCGGTAAGTCAGTCTTTATAAGTGCCTGCACGTGAGCGTGCGCGCATATGCGCGTATGTGTACAAGCGCGTGCGTGCGAATACGCCTGCGTGCATTCATCTGAGTAAGTAATGCGTGTAGGCGTGCAGAAGAGGTCACATCTTATTTGCCATTCCGCCCAGACCTCCCTCCTCATGTCTCCACTTACCGCAGTCGTCGGGTTCGTCGCTGTTATCGCCGCAGTCGTTGTCGTGGTCACACCGGAAGCGTTCCGAGATGCAGATGCCGTTCTGGCACTGGAACTGTCCGGGTCTGCAGGTACGCGGGGGACAGGACTGCATCTCGTCCTCCCCTCCCACGCAGTTCCGCACCCCGTCACACACCCTGGCCGTGGACAGACACGGGTAGCTACCCCGAGCTCGGTTGGACTCGCAGGTAAACGTGTCGGGTGGGCACGTCCTCTCGGCTGGGGGAAAGACGGGTGGAGTGCAGAAAAAAGGAGGGAGGACATGAGGGGCTGACGGACAGTCAGACGTCAGACAGACAGACAGACACACACACACACAAACACACACACACATGCACGCACGCACACACACGCACACACACACATACATACACACACAAACACACGCACGCACGCACACACACTCACAGAAGGACACGAGAGAGAGAGAGAGAGAGAGAGAGAGAGAGAGAGAGAGAGAGAGAGAGAGAGAGAGAGAGAGAGCAAAACATCACATATGAAAACTAATAAAAAATAAACAAGTGCATATCAGGAAAGTTCAACATACTGAGCCGGGCAGACTGGGAAAATGTGAAACAGCAAGCGGGGACTGAACCCGCTTACGATTAGACCCCAGCTACCTCGGTCCACGGTGTCCTCTTTTGTCCACACTGCCCTGTATCGGCGACTGCTGGCTGATGCTTACAAGGATACACGAGAAAGAGCAAAAATCAAAGACTTAAAAGCAATAAACCGAAACAGGTGCATCGCAGGGAATAAACGAAAGGAACATATCCTGCTATCCGTTGCTCTCTGCTTCATCTCTGCTACGACGTAGCTGGCTGAGAAATTTTGATTGTTTTTTGGGGGTAATGACTTGAAAAGCGTATTAGCATTAAAAGTAGAGGGTTTTGGAGACCCTATTCGAATACATGAATCCCCATATTGATTTCACATTCAATCGTATCCCTCTTGATCGAAGAAACGACTTAATAAAAGCATTAGGGTTGATTGTCACTGATACACAATTTTTGGACGTTTCACCCAGTGGCAGAGGTCAACTTCCAGTCAAGGTCACGCAGCAGCTTGAGCATCTCAGAAGGCGCTCTAACTGCTTCATACTAGAGTGTCTAGCAATAATGAAACTACAGTGCCCGTAGTCGCATTTCATTTGCTCATACTAAGTAAACATAATATTAAATGGAAGTCACTCCGCGGACTTGCACGGTAAACATGCTTCGAGCCACGAAGTTTATAGCCATGGAAGTGGCAGACGTGTCGATTGCTTTCAAATTTCGAAGAAATGAATGTTGTAGTCATCGTGGCAGAGTGGATTGTATGTCATAGTTTGACATCCGCAGTAAACGTCGGCTATTATACCCATGCCTGTAACGAAGTAGCAGACGACACATTTTGGAATTCCTTTGACCTTCCTTAATGACTGGTGATGTTTACCTCCCTTTTGTTATCAACGATAATCGACCTTAATGCTTTTATTAAGTCGTCTAGTCGATCACGACGGATACAGTTGAATGTAAAATCATTTTGGGGATTCGTGTTTTCAAAGAGGGCCTCCAAAACCCTTTACTTTTTATGATTTTTAAAAAATAAAGTAATTAAAGAAACCAACCAATCAAAACTCCTGAGCCTGCTACACCATAGCTGAGATGAAGAAGATTGCAACGGAACGCAGGGATAAACTTGAATGATCAATGCAAAGGGAGGTAAAGGGAGACTATTCACCACAGTTGAGTACTGCTTCACGAGTACTCAGTGCAAAGGGAGACTATTCACCACAGTTGAGTACTACTTCATGAGTATTCAGTGCAAAGGGAGACTATTCACCACAGTTGAGTACTGCTTCACGAGTATTCATTGCAAAGGGAGACTATTCACCACAGTTGAGTACTACTTCACGAGTATTCAGTGCAAAGGGAGACTATTCACCACAGTTGAGTACTGCTTCACGAGTACTCAGTGCAAAGGGAAAGACTATTCACCACAGTTGAGTACTACTTCACGAGTATTCAGTGCAAAGGGAAAGACTATTCGCCACAGTTGAGTACTACTTCATGAGTATTCAGTGCAAAGGGAGACTATTCACCACAGTTGAGTACTGCTTCACGAGTACTCAGTGCAAAGGGAAAGACTATTCACCACAGTTGAGTACTACTTCATGAGTATTCAGTGCAAAGGGAGACTATTCACCACAGTTGAGTACTACTTCATGAGTACTCAGTGCAAAGGGAGACTATTCACCACAGTTGAGTACTACTTCATGAGTATTCAGTGCAAAGGGAAAGACTATTCACCACAGTTGAGTACTGCTTCACGAGTACTCAGTGCAAAGGGAGACTATTCACCACAGTTGAGTACTACTTCATGAGTATTCAGTGCAAAGGGAAAGACTATTCGCCACAGTTGAGTACTACTTCATGAGTATTCAGTGCAAAGGGAAAGACTATTCACCACAGTTGAGTACTACTTCATGAGTATTCAGTGCAAAGGGAGACTATTCGCCACAGTTGAGTACTACTTCATGAGTATTCAGTGCAAAGGGAAAGACTATTCGCCACAGTTGAGTACTACTTCATGAGTATTCAGTGCAAAGGGAAAGACTATTCGCCACAGTTGAGTGCTACTTCATGAGTATTCAGTGCAAAGGGAAAGACTATTCGCCACAGTTGTGTACTACTTCATGAGTACTCAGTGCAAAGGGAGACTATTCACCACAGTTGAGTACTACTTCATGAGTACTCAGTGCAAAGGGAGACTATTCGCCACAGTTGTGTACTACTTCATGAGTACTCAGTGCAAAGGTAGACTATTCGCCACAGTTGTGTACTACTTCATGAGTATTCAGTGCAAAGGGAGACTATTCACCACAGTTGAGTGCTACTTCATGAGTATTCAGTGCAAAGGGAGACTATTCACCACAGTTGAGTGCTACTTCATGAGTATTCATTGCAAAGGGAAAGACTATTCACCACAGTTGAGTACTGCTTCACGAGTACTCAGTGCAAAGGGAGACTATTCACCACAGTTGAGTACTACTTCATGAGTATTCAGTGCAAAGGGAAAGACTATTCACCACAGTTGAGTACTACTTCATGAGTATTCAGTGCAAAGGGAAAGACTATTCGCCACAGTTGAGTACTACTTCATGAGTATTCAGTGCAAAGGGAAAGAGTATTCGCCACAGTTGAGTACTACTTCATGAGTATTCAGTGCAAAGGGAAAGACTATTCACCACAGTTGAGTACTACTTCATGAGTATTCAGTGCAAAGGGAGACTATTCGCCACAGTTGAGTACTACTTCATGAGTATTCAGTGCAAAGGGAAAGACTATTCGCCACAGTTGAGTACTACTTCATGAGTATTCAGTGCAAAGGGAAAGACTATTCGCCACAGTTGAGTGCTACTTCATGAGTATTCAGTGCAAAGGGAAAGACTATTCGCCACAGTTGTGTACTACTTCATGAGTACTCAGTGCAAAGGGAGACTATTCACCACAGTTGAGTACTACTTCATGAGTACTCAGTGCAAAGGGAGACTATTCGCCACAGTTGTGTACTACTTCATGAGTACTCAGTGCAAAGGTAGACTATTCGCCACAGTTGTGTACTACTTCATGAGTATTCAGTGCAAAGGGAGACTATTCACCACAGTTGAGTGCTACTTCATGAGTATTCAGTGCAAAGGGAGACTATTCACCACAGTTGAGTGCTACTTCATGAGTATTCATTGCAAAGGGAAAGACTATTCACCACAGTTGAGTACTGCTTCACGAGTACTCAGTGCAAAGGGAGACTATTCACCACAGTTGAGTACTACTTCATGAGTATTCAGTGCAAAGGGAAAGACTATTCACCACAGTTGAGTACTACTTCATGAGTATTCAGTGCAAAGGGAGACTATTCGCCACAGTTGAGTACTACTTCATGAGTATTCAGTGCAAAGGGAAAGACTATTCGCCACAGTTGAGTGCTACTTCATGAGTACTCAGTGCAAAGGGAGACTATTCACCACAGTTGAGTGCTACTTCATGAGTACTCAGTGCAAAGGGAGACTATTCACCACAGTTGAGTGCTACTTCATGAGTACTCAGTGCAAAGGGAGACTATTCACCACAGTTGAGTACTACTTCATGAGTATTCAGTGCAAAGGGAAAGACTATTCGCCACAGTTGAGTACTACTTCATGAGTATTCAGTGCAAAGGGAAAGACTATTCGCCACAGTTGAGTACTACTTCATGAGTATTCAGTGCAAAGGGAGACTATTCGCCACAGTTGAGTACTACTTCACGAGTATTCAGTGCAAAGGGAGACTATTCACCACAGTTGAGTACTGCTTCACGAGTACTCAGTGCAAAGGGAGACTATTCACCACAGTTGAGTACTACTTCATGAGTATTCAGTGCAAAGGGAAAGACTATTCGCCACAGTTGAGTACTACTTCATGAGTATTCAGTGCAAAGGGAGACTATTCACCACAGTTGAGTACTACTTCATGAGTATTCAGTGCAAAGGGAAAGACTATTCGCCACAGTTGAGTACTACTTCATGAGTATTCAGTGCAAAGGGAAAGACTATTCGCCACAGTTGAGTACTACTTCATGAGTATTCAGTGCAAAGGGAAAGAGTATTCGCCACAGTTGAGTACTACTTCATGAGTATTCAGTGCAAAGGGAAAGACTATTCACCACAGTTGAGTACTGCTTCATGAGTACTCAGTGCAAAGGGAGACTATTCACCACAGTTGAGTGCGTCATGCTGCTTCACGAGTACTCAGTGCAAAGGGAGACTATTCACCACAGTTGAGTACTGCTTCACGAGTATTCAGTGCAAAGGGAGACTATTCACCACAGTTGAGTGCGTCATGCTGCTTCACGAGTACTCAGTGCAAAGGGAAAGACTATTCGCCACAGTTGAGTACTACTTCATGAGTAATGAATGAAACGGGAGGTAGCTCACCGCAGTTGAGCTGATGGTGTTCATCGGTGTTGTCCCCACAGTCGTCCTGGCCATCACACACCCATCGAGTACTGATGCAGCGTCCGTTGTCACACGTGAACTGGTCCCCGAAGCACGTCCTATTGGCAGTGGCTGCAACACCACAATCACAGTACCAACACCACAATCGCAGTGTTATTACCACAATCACAGTGCCAACACCACAATCACAGTGTTAATACCACAAGCACAGTGCCAACACACATACACAGTGCCAACACCACATACACATTGCCAACACCACAAGCAAAATGCCAACATACATACACAGTGCCAACATACATACACAGTGCCAACACACATACACAGTGCCAACACCACAAGCACAGTGTTAATAACACAAGCACAGTGCCAACACACATACACAGTGCCAACACACAAGCACAGTGCCAACATACATACACAGTGCCAACACAACACATACAGCAAACACCACATACACAGTGTCACCACCACATACAAAGTGCCAACACAAGCACAATGCCAAAACCAAAATCACAGCGCCAACACTACAAGCAGAGTGCCAACATACACACACAGTGCCAACACCACAAGCACAGTGCCAACATACATCACAGTGCCAACACCACATACACAGTGCCAACACCACATACACAGAGCCAACACCACATACACAGTGCCAACACCACATACACAGAGCCAACACCACACACACAGTGAAAACACCACAATCACAGTGTCACAACTACATACAAAGCGCCAACACCACAAGCACAATGCCAACACCACAATCACAGCACCAACACTACAAGCACAGTGCCAACAAACATACATACACAGTGCAAACACACATATACAGTGCCAACATACATACACAATGCCAACGCACATACACATTGCCAACACACATACACAGCGTCAACACACATACACAGCGTCAACACACATATACAGTGCCAACACACATACACAGTGCCAACACCACAAGCACAGTGTTAATACCACAAGCACAGTGCCAACACCATACACACAGTGCCAACACCACATAATATGTGTGCGTGTCTTTCTCACTGACTTTCCACCCCACCCCAACCCACCCCACCCCACCTCTCTCTCTCTCTCTCTCTCTCTCTCTCTCTCTCTCTCTCTCTCTCTCTCTCTCTCTCTCTCTCTCTCTCTCCTCTCTCTCTCTCTCTCTCTCTCTCTCTCTCTCTCTCTCTCTCTCCCTCCCTCCTCTCTCTCTCTCTCTCTCTCTCTCTCTCTCTCTCTCTGTTTTGTCTGTCTGCTTATGTCTGTCTTTCTGTCTGTCAGTCTATCTGTCTGTCAGTCAGTCAGTCAGGCTGTCCGTCCGTCCGTCCGTCCGTTTATCCGTCCCACCGTCCATCTGTCTGTCTGTCTGTCTTTCTGTCTGTCTGTCTGTCTGTCTGTCTGTTAGTCTGCCTGCCTGCATGTCTGTCTGTCTGTCTGTCTACATATCTGCCTGCCTCTCTCTGTATCTCTCTCTCTCTCTCTCTCTCTCTCTCTCTCTCTCTCTCCCTCCACTCACAGCAGTATTCAGTTTCATCCTCTCCGAAGCCACAGTCGTCATCTCCGTCACAGTGCCAGGTGCCAGGGATGCACTTGTGGCTCCGTGTGCAATGGAAGTCGCCTGGAAGACACGCACGGAGATATGAAAAGAAACCCCCATGAATTAATTAATGAATGAATGAATAATTAAAAATGAATGAATGAACGGATACAAGACCTGGAAATGAGATGCTACCGCAAGATTCTGAACATCTCATATAAAGACCATGTCACGAATGAGGAAGTCAGCAACAGGATCAGGAGAGCATTTGGTCAGTACGAAGACCTGCTCTCAATCGTGAAAAGCAGAAAGCTGAAGTGGTACGGTCACGTGTCAAGAGGCAGTGGGCTGGCCAAGACCATCCTGCAAGGTACCGTACCAGGTGGGAGAAGGAGAGGCATGTAGAGAAAGAGGTGGGAAGACAGCATGAAAGAGTGGACAGGCTTGACCTTTGCTGACTCACAGCGAGCCACAGAGGATAGAGATCGATGGAGGATGAATTTCCGAAAGTCAGCAGTGGTGCCTTAACAACGCATCTCAGGGTTAAGAGACTGAACTGAAACTGAACTGAAACTGAATGAACGAGTGAATGGACGAGTGGATGAACGAATGAAAGGACGAGTGGATGAATGAATGAGGTTTCACGGTCTATCAGCCTTCGTAGGCCATGTAAGACCGTTGATCAATCACTAGAACTAGTTATGAGTAACAATACGTTAAGTCACTATTCTCCTATCATTCGTTTCTTAAGAATCGTGAAGGGAGACGCAGGGGTCTATTCCTACCCCCAACACACAGGGAGACAACTCCTTATGAATACGGGGGCGGGAGGGGGCGGGAGGGAGGGTGCGAGGAAGGTATCAGTTATTAACGAAAACTCGACAAGAATAATTTGAGCACTTCTATACTTCGTGGTTAGCGTTTACCAGAAACGTCATCGGCATAAAAATATGGCGTCATTAACATTCAAGTCGCACGTCATAAACACTCATCTAGTACGTCATCAACACTAATCTAGTGCGTCATCAACACTCAACTAGTACGTCATCAACACTCATGTACGTCATCAACACTCATCTAGTACGTCATCAACACTCATCTAGTACGCCATCAACACTCATCTAGTACGTCATCAACACTCATCTAGTACGTCATCAACACTAATCTAGTGCGTCATCAACACTCAACTAGTACGTCATCAACACTCATCTAGTGCGTCATCAACACTCAACTAGTACGTCATCAACACTCATGTACGTCATCAACACTCATCTAGAACGTCATCAACACTCATCTAGTACATCATCAACACTCATCTAGTACGCCATCAAAGCTCACCTAAAAACGTCATCTAAAGCTCTCACCTGGAGCGCAGGTGACGTTCTGACAGAAGAGTGGATTTTCGTCGCTCTCGTCGCCGCAGTCGTTGTCGCCGTCACACATGTAGCGCCTGACGATGCAGATGTTGGTGTTGGGACACTTCACCTGGCCGCTTGGACACGTGCGAGGAGCTGCAATCCCGTCATGCAAAGTGGCATGAGTTGCAATCCCGTCATGCAAAGTGACATGAGTTGCAATCCCGTCATGCAAAGTGGCATGAGTTGCAATCCCGTCATGCAAAGTGACATGAGTTGCAGATAGAGAAGTGTGCGTACACAACGCAAAAGTGTACGCTGCTTTGTTGACATAAGAAGTGAAAGCATCCGTTTATCACGCTGACGTACGAGTGAGAGGGTATCGTGTTGGATGTTTCTACAGACGATAGTCCTGACTTAAGTAACGTTCTGTGTCGATCATAACTAAAAGGCGTCCCAACAATATTAACAGACTGCACATTTTAATACCGCCTCTATCATCATCAGCAGCAGCAGCAGTAGCAGCAGCAGCAGCAGCAGCAGTAGCAGCAGCAGCATCAACACTTGCAAGAATGTATGCTGGTATTTGAGAATTTTCATAGCATATACACACGATCGGACCATCTAAAGAGGCGTGAATGACGACAAAGCTATCGTTTGCCTGATATTATCCCGAATTATCCCAGAAATGTTTCGATACTTTGCGTGCCAGAAACATGACAAGTGATATCACGAACCTTGGGAGAGAAAAAAATAAGACTGACAGATTCGAAACAGATTACGAGAAGTCAAAAAATGTGTGCTAAATTAGCATGGCCAACTCATCCCTACAGTGAACCGTCTCTACAATGGAGCAACAAGGGAACAATCCTAAACTATGACTGCCTGCAAACTCTGTTCGGGACTCTGCACTGGAGTGACCAGAAAAAGGACGAGAGGTGTCCTGATCAATGTCCAGTCAAACTGGAAGCGGGACAGTGGCTACCAGGACCAGGCAAGACGCAGTACGTACGACAGTTGGCCTCGTCCGTCTTGTTGCCATCCCGACAGTTGTCCACGCCGTCGCACACTTGGCGGGAGTCGATGCACCGGAAGTTGAGGCAGGTGAACTGGTCAGGCCCGCACGTAGGGTAGGCTGCAAGATGGCGGGGATCTTGCAATTAGTAAAAGAAGTTGTTTCCCCATTCCTCCATCTCCCCTCGAATATAGAAAAAGTTCATTCTCAATTCAATGTCTGTTCTACATCCTGCGTACGTTTGTAATGATCCCCTGGTTTACTTGTAGATGATGTAGCTATCGTCATTATCGTTTTTGCATATAATATGGTTATTATTTTGATAGTCATCATAGTTGTCTTTAGTCTTCTAGCTCCAGTTTAACCCCCCAGCCCTCCCCTTTTCATCTAATCCTATTGTCGTCTTTCAAAATACTTTTCGTTAACTTTCCAGGCTGTCCCTTTATTCCTCCGTCGTTTCCTCCCCTGTTTGTGTCTGTCTCAGTCGATTTTATTTTTCTTTCTTTTGCATGTTTCTGACAATCTTACAGCAGTAAACATTTTGTTTCCATCCTCGCTTTTCTTCTCCTTTTCTACCTTCTATATACAGATCTAAACAAAATTATAAGACTCTTTGACATTCTGTTTGTTTGCGTGCTTGTTTCTTTGTTTGTTTGATGCTGGGCATAAGAATCTTAAATCTTTCTCGAGAGGAAGTATGTGCCACTCACAACATTCCATCTCGTCGCTGTTATCGCGACAGTCGTCGTCAAAGTCGCAGCGATAACGGAGTGGGATGCAGCGTCCATTGTCACAGCGGAAGTAGGCCGGGTCGCACTTGTGCAGTGCTGAAAAAAAAGACAATTGAATGAAGTGATGAAAAAAGAGGAGAAGAAGGACAAAGAGGGGGAGGACGGCGAGGGGAGGACGTGGAGGGGGAGGGGGAGGAGGAGGAGGAGGGAGAGGGGGCGAAGGGGTAGGGGGAGGGGGGAGGCGGAGGGGGAGGGGAGGGGGTGGCGGAGTGGGAGGAGGACGAGGAGGAGGAGGAGGGGTGGGGGAGGAGGGAGGAAGGTGGAGGGAGGAGGGGAGGAGGAGGAGGAGGAGGAGGAGGAGGAGGAGGAGGAGGAGGAGGAGGAGGAGGAGGAGAGGAGGAGGAGGAGGAGGAGGAGGAGGAGGAGGAGGAGGAGGAGGAGGAGGAGGAGGAGGAGGAGGAGGAGGAGGAGGAGACCGCAGTACAAATTTGACTGCTCCTCATAAAACATGTTTAGAATGACATCGTCAAATACATCTACAAATTGTGCTGAACGTTTACCTCATGACTGACCCATGCCGATCACGGAATGACGATATGTCTTGTTTCCTTTCATTTGTAGAAATCATTTTTGCAAAGCATGGAAGATGAAAAGCAGTTTTACCTTTGACTTATGCAAGTATTTGTGATTGTGTATGAGTGAGCCATGCTAAAGAGTAAACAATGACAATAATGGTTTGTCAACAATTAAATCATTCATTGTATACTACAAATGAATGAGAAAACAGCATATTTAAAACTAATGTATTTTCTTTTTTAGTTTGTGTAAAGTTTTTTTAAATTACACACGTCCCTGACGATTTTGCCGGGCATGTGCTTGAAGACTGCTCCAACGACTTTTGTTTACTTTCATACGCGGTCAAACATGATCATACAAGGTCACACTTCGTCCCACATCGTCCCACATCGTCCCACATAGTCACACACAGTCGCACACGGTCACACATCGCTACACATAGTCACACACGGTCACACACGGTCACACATAGTCACACACGGTCATACAAGGTCACACATCGTCCCACATCGTCACACATCGTCCCACATAGTCACACACAGTCGCACACGGTCACACATCGTCACACATCGTCACAAAAGTCGCGCACGGTCCCACATCGTTACACATCGTCACACATAGTAACATACAGTCGCACACGGTCATACATCGTCACACATCGTCCCACATAGTCACACACAGTCGCACACGGTCACACATCGTCACACATCGTCCCACAGAGTCACACACAGTCGCACACGGTCACACATCGTCACACATCGTCACACATAGTCACACACGGTTATACACGACCACACATAGTCACACTCGGTCACACGTGGTCAATCTGTGACACAGATTATTGTTTCACAGCTACAGAGCTGTGCACTGAGCAGCATCATGCATACTTCAATTCAAACGGGAGTGAGGGGCGGGGTTAAAGGAAGTTCCCATTATCCATACAAGCAAAGGGGGGGGGGGGGGGGGTTAAAGGAAGTTCCCATTATTCATACAAGTAAAGGGGCGGGGTTAAAGAAAGTTCTCATTATTCATACAAGCAAAGGGGCGGGGTTAAAGAAAGTTCCCATTATGCATACAAGCAAAGGGGTGGGGTTAAAGAAAGTTCCCATTATGCATACAAGCAAAGGGGCGGGGTTAAAGAAAGTTCCCATTATGCATACAAGCAAAGGGGCGGGGTTAAAGAAAGTTCCCATTATGCATACAAGCAAAGGGGCGGGGTTAAAGAAAGTTCCCATTATGCATACAAGCAAAGGGGCGGGGTTAAAGAAAGTTCCCATTATTCATACAAGCAAAGGGGCGGGGTTAAAGAAAGTTCCCATTATCCATACAAGCAAAGGGGCGGGGTTACGGACAACTCCGCATGAAATCGAGCACGACGTCCAATCAGAGCACTGACCACAGAGGTTGGCCTCCTCGTCAGTGCCGTCGTGGCAGTCGTTGTCGAGGTCGCACACCCATCGCGAGATGAGGCAGCGTCCGTTCTGGCAGACGAACTGCGCGGCGGTGCAGTTGTGGGAGGCGGGGACGCACGTCCTGCCCTGGTTGCCGATGACCAGCCCCGAATCCTGCTCGCACGTGCACTCCGTCTTCCCGTCTGGGGCAGGGTGGCAGCTGTGGCTGCATCCCCCATTGAACACGGCACAAGGATTGGTGTCGCCTGCAAATGAATGAATGAACGAATGAATGAACGAATGAATGAATGAATGAACGAATGAACGGATGAATGAGTGATGGTTAAATGAGTGGATGGATGGATGAATGAATGAATGAATGAATGAATGAACGAATGAATGAATGAATGAATGGATTAATGAATGGATGGATGGATAAATGCATGCATGAATGACTGAAGGAATGGATGGATGGATGGATGATTGAATGAATGAATGAGTGTGATTTTACGGCCTATCAGATTTTGTATGTAATTTGACACAAATGATTGCAAAATTACAAGAGTTGGTTAGAGAGCAAGTCAAGTTTAACTTTTCCTGGTTATTCGCCTCTTACGAAACGTGTGGGGAGACGCCATTAGATTAGTGTCTGTCACAGCCCACAAAGGGCTATGCAAAGACAAGGAGTAGGATTGAGGATGAGCCGTAGAAACAGAATGTCGACCAGAAAAGGGGCATGTCATGGGGGGGGGGGGGGGGAGAGAGAGAGAGAGAGAGAGAGAGAGAGAGAGAGAGAGAGAGAGAGAGAGAGAGAGAGAGAGAGAGAGAGAGAGAGAGAGAGAGAGAGAGAGAGACTTTAGATTTTTATTGCATAGGCATTCGGTCAGTCACAAGAGTACAGTCTTGGTGTAATTTTGACAGGCTTGTAATAGCATTGTGATCGCTTGGCTTACATTTCAATATTCTCGTTTCGCCTCCTTAGGGCATAATGGATGTACATTGCAACTTTTCGTGTCCTTTCTACGCCCTTGCCGTCAGGAAGAAAACCGTTGCTCCTACATTTTGCCGTTTCTAAATATGGTATGAGATATTTCTGTCTTGTGTCAACATACATCGAGCAGTCTAAGAAAAAGTGTTTTTCGTTCTCAACACTGTACAAAATAGACAATCTAAATATCTGTCCCTCTCGTACCAACTGTTCACTTTAAGCCATTTATACTTAGCCGAAATCGTATGACTGAATATATATATATTTTAAAGTTCATTTTCAGCTCATTGTATCCATTGACTTTTTGAAGGACCTATAGGTCAAGAAGCGATCTCTGCCACTCAATTTCATGCCACTCTTGCTGGAAACAATCTCTAAGTTTTTGTTACAAGCATTTGAGAAAACATTCAAGGTCGATTGTCCCAATCTTGTTCCACATATATCCCAAGCCCTGTTGATCCAAGCTCCCTTTAACTGATTCAGCCCAATTAATTCTACCGTGTAAACTGGAGATCATCAACATTTGAAAGGATTGATTGGGCAATCTATCAGCCGGCAATTTGCAGACTCTCAACCAGTATTTGACCATTCGAACGTTGGTATTAATGAATTAGGGATTTCTTCCCATCTCACCATAGATGAAGCAATTGGGAGTTGTGTTATCTAGATTCATAAAGCGTTTGCAAGCAAAGAGATGTGATTTTCTACTGCTTCATGCCGACCAGCACTCAATAGTTCCGATTCATAGATTAAGACTGGGAGTACTTGGGCATCAAACAGAAGAAAAAATACCGCAGTTCACAATTTGAACGCGATACATCGAATGTATAAGGGAGACATTCTTGTTTTGCTTTTACATTCTGGTTTCCAGGGCCATAATGTAAGACAGCCGTTTAGTTAAAAATAAGCTCAGATATTTGTATCTATTTACGACTTCAAACCTAGTTCCATTGAGAGTCCATCTCTCTCTTTGTGCCAAGAAACCTTCTTTCCTAAAACCATAATTTATTTTTTCTCTCTGTTCATACTCAGCCCTAACTGTCGGGATATGTTGTCTAAACTATCCAGTTGATTCTGAAGTCATATGCCTACGAGAGAGAGAGGAGTAAAGAAGGTCTTGCACTCTTCATTGAGTACTCACACTTTTGCTTGTCGTCGGAGTAGACGATGAGGCCCATGGGGCGTGCCGACAGACCCTGGATCAGAGCTTTGATGTTCCCGCCTGTGCTCTTGTCCGCCTGGAAAACTCCCCCTGCAATGTGTCGCGCCATGTGTAAGCAGGGATTACAGACAAATTGCAGTTTTTATGAAAACATAAAATTCTAATTAGACGGCTTTGCATTTTGATTGAAAAGATTTTGACAGAGATGTGAAAGCAGAGCTCAAAAGTAGTGTTGAAGTTTGATAGTTTCACATCTGCATTGAGTGAACTTTTGCATAGCATGTTTAGTAGTTTTTCAATGCCCAGGTATCTACAGAAAGGTCTTTATGCGGAGAACACAAATACCTCGCCTGAGGACGGTGTGACCTACATGTAGGGAGGTCTACTGCACTTTGAGGCAAGCATCGTATTTAGTACATCAAAGCGAAGGGACAGGGCTGAAGGAACTAAAGTTTTGCGTTTGGTGGATTGTTTTTCCTTTGTTTACACAGAGAAGCCACAGTTGATGCAAATTCAGTAGGACAACACAGTGGTTTAGATCTTTATTCTGTCTTCAAAATATACTTTCTGAAAGGCTCCTAACGATTTGTTTTGGACATTTCACATCCCCAAAAGTTTTTCAAGGATAGGAATAGGAATGGAAAGCTGTATGCGAACATTACGTACCTTCGACCTGTAGAGCATTTCTTTCAACAAAATATGCGAGTTTCTACATTACAAAAGCAAAAAAAATATTGTGAAGCAAAAACAAAACAGAGGAAACAAGAACATTAATTATCGGACACGAACGCAATATGTAAATATACCATTTTATGCGCGGGAGGGAAATCGCACACTAACACATTTTGCACTCGGACAAAGACTGCACTCGGATGGAAGGACGTTCTTACGCATGGTCCAGTCTGTCCAGTAGATGGACTGTCTGAAGACGGTCAAGGTGAAGGGATGCACAGCCGTTCTGACCACGGTCTCTCTGTAGTTGCCGTCCAGATGAGCCCTCTCAATTCGATCTCTATAGGGCAAAGCAATGGGAATGCATACACCTGTATTCTTCAACAACATGTCAGGATTTTTTTTGTTTGTATTTTTGTTGTTGTTGATTGCTGTTTTTTAAGAATCACGGTATAATACATTAAACCATAATATAGAATGGTACTTCTAAATCGTAATTTTGGTAGATATGAAGACGTGTGTTTACTAATCAAAGAGCAGTCTCGTTATTGGTTTTCATCGATTTGCGCCAATGCGTAGAGGAAAACGATACCAAAGTACAAACGAGAGAGCTGAACAAGTTCCAGCGTAACGTTGCTCACTTCATGGCGTCCGCCCAGTACAGCATGTTCTCGTCGTAGTCGATGGTCAGTCCATTTGGCCAGCCCAGGTCCGTGTGGACAATGGCTGACCGCTGGTTGCCCGCCATGGTGGCCCTCTCGATCTTGGGGCTGGAGCCCCAGTCTGACCAGTACAGAAATCTGCAATCGACATGTGTGTAGTACAGGTAGAGTTTAGTGGTACCTGTAGCTAATAGGCGAGTTTGTTACAACAGTTTTAGACTAACACACTGGATAGGCGTGTCTTGAAAGATTTTGTTATACGTGAAAGAATATATAACCCAGTCTGACTGCTACAAGTACCTGCAATTGCCAAGTTTAAAGATGAAGACAAAATTTAGCGGCAATGGGAATGACTGGTGCTAACTTTATTCCATTGCCACTAGTACATAAGCCTGTAACCAACAGGTGCAAAGATACTGTTTTGTGGCATCTGCAAATGACGTGTTGTCTTTCTTTTCTGACCAGCACCGGTATTTGCAAATGATA
>JAWQFJ010016321.1:0-12500 GCA_034096865.1 Theodoxus fluviatilis | reverse complement strand
ACTATAAAATACTTTGTGGATGCTGGTGAAATATA
This sequence comes from Theodoxus fluviatilis, assembly GCA_034096865.1. Lineage (NCBI taxonomy): Eukaryota > Metazoa > Mollusca > Gastropoda > Cycloneritida > Neritidae > Theodoxus > Theodoxus fluviatilis. The sequence continues at coordinate 12,465 of JAWQFJ010016321.1, read as the reverse complement.
CCAATTAGAAACATGAATGTTGAAATTTAATGGACGACTGACCGATGTCTGGCGAAGCCGAATGCTAGTCTCTGGTCACGCGGAATTGACTTCTCACATCGGTTAGGATATTTCAAGCAATCAAGCCTGGTAACCACTACCACCACCGCCATCACTACCACCATCACCAACACTACCACCAGCACCACCAACACTACCACCACCACCAACACTACCACCACCACCACCAGCACTACCACCACCACCACCACCTCCAACACCACCAACACTACCACCACCACCAACACTATGGTACCAGCGCTGCCGCCGTCGCCGCCACCATCACCGTCACTACCACCATCATCACCAGCACCACCACCACCTCCTCCAATACCACTACCACCACGACCACCACCGCCACTACCACCACCCCCATCACCCACTACCACCACCACCACCACCACCAGCCCCATCACACACTGCCAGCACCACCACCATCACCACTCCTACCGTCACCGCCACCAGCATCACTGCCTCCCTCGCCGCCGCCGCCGCCGCCGCCGTCGCCGCCGCAGCCGCAACCGCCGCCGCCACCACCACCACCACCACCATCACCACTCCTACCGTCACCGCCACCAGCATCACTGCCTCCCTCGCCGCCGCCGCCGCCGTCGCCGCCGCAGCCGCAACCGCCGCCGCCACCACCACCACCACCACCATCACCACCACCACCATCATCATCATCATCATCATCATCATCATCATCATCATCATCATCATCATCATCATCATCATCATCATCATCAGCGTCGTCGTCGTCGTCTTTATCCTCACCTGAAGTAGATAAAGTTGCCTCTGGAGTCGAAGTCGAGAGCGACAGCGCCCTCTAAGCCTGCCACTGACCGTATGGGGGCGCTGTTGTCACCAGGGGTCAAGGACAGTGACCTGACCTCATCCTCCATTGCGAACACCAGGAACTCTCCGGGTGCTGAGGAGGAAAGGTGAAGGTCATGCATTAATGACGTCACAAAGCAAGATCCGAGGCAGTGTACACTCACTGACAACGTCATCATTCAACATCAAATATTCTTAACAAAATTGCTTCACGTGCTAAATATTGTTAATGAGCGACTCATCACCCACATCTGCGCCTCAAACGGCCTTGCGCTTTACCCCATGACAAGTGGACCACGTGATCAATCCTTTACTGGCACAAGACAACAGAGAGATAGGATGTACAAAGTCAGGCATCAGCACCGGTTCCAGTCCCTAGGAGATGTTTCAAACCCATGCTGGCTCACCTTCGCATACGAGATGGATTAGAGCATTGTCGATACACCGCTGACACATACATAATGCATTCAAACATTGTCGAGACACCGCTGACACATACATAATGCATTCAAACATTGTCGAGACACACGTGACACATACATAATGCATTCAAACATTGTCGAGACACACGTGACACATACATAATGCGTTCAAACATTGTCGAGACACCGCTGACACATACATAATGCATTCAAACATTGTCGAGACACACGTGACACATACATAATGCATTCAAACATTGTCAATACACCGCTGACACATACATAATGCATTCAAACATTGTCGATACACACGTGACACATACATGATGCATTCAAACATTGTCGATACACACGTGACACATACATAATGCATTCAAACATTGTCGATACACACGTGACACATACAAAATGCATTCAAACATTGTCGATACACACGCAGACCTGCCAAGTGCTACGATTTAGGCGTAGCATGCTACGATTTCGACATGCTTGCTACGCTCGTCCGTAAAAACTACGCTTTTTCAAAAAAATGACGTGAATTTTTTATTTTATTTTTTAGACCTTAAAAAATCAATTTATGGAAAAGCGAGCGACCCACGTGCCAGCCTCGAACTTAACTTATGACCATCACGTAGAATTGTGTACTGTAACCAACCAATCGCGTTGCGTTTTAACTCCCCGTGCGGAAATGCTGGAAACACCGGAAGCGCAGTTGTTTGACCGCAAAAATGGCGTCGAAGCGAAAGACGCCCTGTAGCGTGGAAAATAGTAACCCGTGGAAAACAGTAACCGGAAGTCATCGCAGAGTTATCTGCGAGGGACGTGCTGAGAATTCCACTCTAAAAAGAGACGGCACCCGCCACTCCGCCTGACTGACTTGGCACACCCGGGGAGTTATGCTAAGATCCGGCCGCGTAAATATATCTGCGTTTTGTGACAAACGTCTTTCTCGGCGGTACTGTACTCCATGCACCTTAACGGTGCGCGTGATTCGGGTGTAATCTTAAGCTAAACGACGTTTATTGGCGCTGCTGAAATGGTCGAAGTCGGAAACATTCGGAACGTCGTTTAGCTTAAGATTACACCCGAATCACGCGCACCGTTAAGGTGCATGGAGTACAGTACCGCCGAGAAAGACGTTTGTCACAAAACGCAGATATATTTACGCGGCCGGATCTTAGCATAACTCCCCGGGCGTGCCAAGTCAGTCAACGGTCGCGTTTTATAAAACCAGACTACAAACAGACTACAGGGAGGTGACTCCCCTATTATTTCCGGCAGGGGAGACGGCTTTACACGGGGAAAAACTTTTTTGAACGCTACATCATGTGTTAAACTACACAAATGAACCAAAACCTCGTAAAGCAACTAATGCGTCGTTTGTCGGAATATATTCCATGCGAAGAACAGGTGCAGGAGCGGTAAATTGCATAAAGCACGTCCCTCGCAGATATCTCTGCGATGACTTCCCGTTACTGTTTTCCACGGGTTACTATTTTCCACGCTACACGCCCGCTGTCGATCTCGCTGCTACTCCCCCAAAGAAGGCACGAAAGTCTCGACCCAGTTGTCAGCACTTTAAAGCAGACTACACCAAGGAGTATCCATGTATGGTCAGATCTGCAAATAGCTCCTCAGCCGCAAGATGCACGATTGCTCACGGCGGGCGGTTTGACATCGAGAAACATGTGCGTACTGCGACACACAAGAAGAAAGCCGCGGAAAAGCCGAGCAAACCGCTCACTGCGTATTTCAAGCCAGCGACTGCAGCAGAGGACGATCAATCAGTCATTTTAGCAGAATGTTTGTTCACATCGTTCCTATAGACGTTATTCACGCAGCGGCCATTTTGAATCGAAAACGAGACTGGGTAGGTAAATTTAATGGCGGCCAGCGTCTATGGCGAAACCGAAGGCTCATAGACACTGCTGTGTTCCTTATTACGAGAACGATGATCGGTATGACGAGAACTCCAGACTGTCCTTTTTCAAATTCCCCACAGACAAGAAGCAGAAGAAACTGTGGATCTGGAAGATTTAGATAAGATAGACCGACAGCTGGAACCGACCACCAACCTACGCTCCTTACCTTCGAAAAGTTTTCCAAATTTGAAGGCGCGGTGAGTTGCAGAGAGCGTATGGAGGGAAACATCTGGATGAAAGTTGAAGGATGTGCGCGCGTAAATTGGTGTCTGGTGTCAGTTGTGTCATTTTAGCAAGCGGTGCTGGGACTGTGAGCGGGAGAAAGAAGAAAAAAGTTTGAGACTCGTGTCGTCTGCTTGTGCTCGCGACAAGGTAGCCCTCGCTCTGCTGCAGGCGGCTAAACTGTCGTCTGCTCGCATCCAGTGGAGAGTTTAGCCGCCTGCAGCAGAGCGAGGGCTACCTTGTCGCGAGCACAAGCAGACGACACGAGTCTCAAACTTTTTTCTTCTTTCTCCCGCTCACAGTCCCAGCACCGCTTGCTAAAATGACACAACTGACACCAGACACCAATTTACGCGCGCACATCCTTCAACTTTCATCCAGATGTTTCCCTCCATACGCTCTCTGCAACTCACCGCGCCTTCAAATTTGGAAAACTTTTCGAAGGTAAGGAGCGTAGGTTGGTGGTCGGTTCCAGCTGTCGGTCTATCTTATCTAAATCTTCCAGATCCACAGTTTCTTCTGCTTCTTGTCTGTGGGGAATTTGAAAAAGGACAGTCTGGAGTTCTCGTCATACCGATCATCGTTCTCGTAATAAGGAACACAGCAGTGTCTATGAGCCTTCGGTTTCGCCATAGACGCTGGCCGCCATTAAATTTACCTACCCAGTCTCGTTTTCGATTCAAAATGGCCGCTGCGTGAATAACGTCTATGGAACACAATGTACCCATCAGTGCAGCAGATCACGCGGGGCCACTTTTTCGGAAAATGTTTCCTGGGAACGCGATTGCACAGGAATGATGTGGTCGAACAAAAACCACTGCGATTGTGAAGTGCCTTGCCCATTCGGCAGTGCAAACATCGGCATTTTCCTTCTGCGTGTGAGCTACGCCTATTTCTTAAATGCTACTCCAAAAAGCTCTGGATGCTACTCTTTGGCATGATGGTGGGTTGGCAGGTCTGCACACGTGACACATACATAATGCATTCAAACATTGTCGAGACACCGCTGACACATACATAATGCATTCAAACATTGTCGATACACCGATGACACACACATAATGCATTCAAACATTGTCAATACACCGCTGACACATACATAATGCATTCAAACATTGTCGAGACACCGCTGACACATACATAATGCATTCAAACATTGTCGAGACACACGTGACACATACATAATGCGTTCAAACATTGTCAATACACCGCTGACACATACATAATGCGTTCAAACATTGTCGAGACACCGCTGACATATACATGATGCATTCAAACATTGTCGATACACACGTGACACATACATAATGCGTTCAAACATTGTCGATACACCGCTGACACATACATAATGCATTCAAACATTGTCGAGACACCGCTGACACATACATAATGCATTCAAACATTGTCGATACACCGCTCACACATACATAATGCATTCAAACATTGTCGATACACACGTGACACATACATAATGCATTCAAACAGTGTCGATACACACGTGACTCATACATAATGCATTCAAACATTGTCGATACACCGCTGACACATACATAATGCATTCAAACATTGTCGATACACACGTGACACATACATGATGCATTCAAACAGTGTCGATACACACGTGACACATACATAATGCATTCAAACATTGTCGATACACCGCTGACACATACATAATGCATTCAAACATTGTCGATACACACGTGACACATACATAATGCGTTCAAACATTGTCGATACACACGTGACACATACATAATGCATTCAAACATTGTCGATACACACGTGACACATACATAATGCATTCAAACATTGTCGAGACACACGTGACACATGCATAATGCGTTCAAACATTGTCGATACACCGCTGACACATACATAATGCATTCAAACATTGTCGATACACCGCTGACACATACATAATGCATTCAAACATTGTCGACACACCGCTCACACATACATAATGCATTCAAACATTGTCGAGACACCGCTGGCACATACATAATGCATTCAAACATTGTCGATACACACGTGACACATTCATAATGCATTCAAACATTGTCGATACACACGTGACACATACATAATGCATTCAAACACTGTCGATACACACGTGACATATACATAATGCATTCAAACATTGTCGATACACCGCTGACACATACATAATGCATTCAAACAGTGTCGATACACCGCTGGCACATACATAATGCGTTCAAACATTGTCGAGACACACGTGACACATACATAATGCATTCAAACATTGTCGATACACCGCTGACACATACATAATGTATTCAAACATTGTCGACACACCGCTCACACATACATAATGCATTCAAACATTGTCGATACACACGTGACACATACATAATGCATTCAAACATTGTCGAGACACACGTGACACATACATAGCAGCCGTGTAAATCTAGGACGCACAAACACACAAACACGTAACCCGTCTCTCTCTCTCTGTCTCTCTCTCTGTCTCTGTCTCTCTCTCTCTCTCTCTCTCTCTCTCTCTCTATCTCTCTATCTCTCTCTCTCTCTCTCTCTCTCTCATTCTCTGCCTTTCTTTAAAAGTGTCGTCGTCTTATCCAGATGGAAGGATGAAAAACGAATCCAATAATTCCCTCTCCCCTCTCTCTTTCTCTCTCTCTCCCTCTCTTTTTCTCTCTCCCTCTCTCTCTTTCTCTCTCTCTTTCTCTCTCTCTATTTCTCTCTATTTCTCTCTCTCTATTTCTCTCTATATATTTCTCTTTCTCTCTCTTCATTTTTTCTGCTCTCTCTCTTTCTCTCTCTTTTTCCTCTCTTCTTCTCTTTCTCTCGATCTCTCTCTCTTTCTCTCTCTCTATTTCTCTCTCTCTTTTTCTTTCTCTATTTCTCTCTATTTCTCTCTTTCTATTTCTCTTTCTCTCTTTTCATTTCTTACACACCCCTCTCTCTTTCTCACTCCCCCCCCCCTCTCTCTCTCTCTCTCTCTCTCTCTCTCTCTCTCACACACACTTCCGGCGCGCTCACCGCAGTAGCAGGACGTGTTCACGTCGCTCTCCTGTATTTTCGCCGGTTGTAGAGAAAAGATAGTGAAGCATGCCAGTAACTGGTCTCCCAGCTGCATTGGAGGTGATGCTTTCCACTCTTCTGGACAGCGATACCATGTCCTCATTTAAAGTATTTGGCGAACGCAATACTACTGTCGTGGTTCTCAGATTCACGTCCCAAGCTGGCCAGCCATCTTCTTTCGAGCAATCGACAAACTGCTGGAGAAGAAAGCCCCCCGCCCAACTGCGCAGAGACCAGCAGAGACGAAACAAACACCGCAGCACCAACTTTGCTGGTGAGCAAGCTCCATCGAGTTTTGGTCCCTCCACTGCTTGTCCTGAATCCAGTCAACAAGAAACTCCATCAGTTTCGTCGTCCACCTTGCCCGCTGCACTGTACTCGCCAAACCCCAGCAACGCACGAGAAAAGCATGCTGAGAAGTGTGCAAGCACTGAAAGTGGGTCAACGGACGACACATCAGCTTCCAACCAAGAAAGCACAGCCTCGTCGGCGGACAGCGAACAGGCAGCGCTAGAGAAGTCGGAGCGCTCCGCTACAATACGGCAGATCGTGGATAAAGTGATGCAGCCCTTCAGAGACAAGTTGCAACGTGAGGCAGAGGCAAAGGCGGTTGAGTGTGCTGCCTCCGTGGCAAGTGACACGCGTGTCGATCGTGCATTCGTCGAGACTTCGTCACAGCCGCCGACCCCTTCGACTGCGGGTGTTTCGTCCAGAGCACAGCGCAGCTGTCTCGGTGCAGCTACTCCACCACCCGAGCAGGAGGAAGGTGCGACCTGTGCCCATCCACCCCGTCGTCGGCAACAGCCCTGGCGCTCCAAGAGGAGGTAATTGGCGAGATGGACAGTCATGAACTTATTCGATTTCCGCGATTCGCGTAACAAGACTTATTGTCGAAGTCTTGACCCCCCCCCCCTCCCCCCCCCCCCCCCATCCCCCCCGACTGTTGTGTTTTTCGTTTGAGTAATTTACAACATATTGTAATAGGCCGGTGGCCTGAACAATAAACTTTTCGTTCGTTCGTTCGTTCTCTCTCTCTCTCTCTCTCTCTCTCTCTCTCTCTCTCTCTCTCTCTCTCTCTCTCTCTCTCTCTCTTCTTAAAACACACACACACACACACACACACACACACACACACACACACACACACATACGCACAGAGTTGAAGAACTCACCTTTACAGGTTTTGCCGTCAGTGCCGAGGTTTCCTGATGCGCATGCGCACACGGGTTCCGTGGAGTTGGGCAGAGCAAAGCAGAGCTGCTCACATCCTCCATTGTGTTCCGAGCATGGTGACGTAGCTAGACAACAAAGGATGATGACGTAAAGAATGACGTGGCTGACGGAAACGGTGGAAAGCCTTCCTTTAGCGGGCCATGTTAGTGGACTCGACCAAGGAAAGGGGGGTAACCATGCGCAGCCAGGCGCCAAATCTCATGTCTATTAATTAGGACAGTAGCCAACGTGTGATTCTGCGTCGTTTGAATGCGCGATAAGCTGTAGGATATTTGCGTTTGGCGTTGTATAATTCGGGCAAATCATGCAGATGTCAGAAACGTCGTTTTCTATTTTAAACATCCCTATCATGAGCGAAACTCCACTGCTGGGTTCAAGTTGCAGAAGTAGGACAACGTCGTAAGGACTCATGGTCTGCGCCTTTTAGTGGGCAGAGTGGCGCCTGCAAATCTCAGCCAATGGCGTGATATGGCCCGTCACATAGTAACTTCAAGTACCCCTTTCCTTGGACGAGTCCTCTAGTGTGGCCCGGTAAAGGAAGCGCTACCGAAACGGTACCTCCAGACACTTATCTCTTTCGATGAGATTCCAACGGACACATTCAAGCATTGACGAAATTCTCGCGTTCTCAAAACACGAAGCTAGGAAGAGCATCTCCACACCTCTCCCATTGGTCGGCGGGATGGGGTTCCGTACTTCCGCTACGCTAAATTTAACCTTGTCAATGATCGCGAGAAACATGATGAATAGACAGTAAGAAGGTACGATTCAAGAAAAACAGTAGCATGGGGTAAAACGCCCATGTGGGGTCAAACGCCCACCCTCGAAATTTCTCAGATCACGTGACGCAGAGAGATATATGATGCTTTGCTAGCTTCCTCTCGTACGCAGACGCTGTATCTACGACAGAGAAGAATCCAGACCAAAAGGCAAGTTTTTCAGAATTATTTGTTTATTTCCTCTTTGTTTTCAGTAATTTCACCGATTCCTACTATTCAGTAATATTATCTGCATCGCAAATGAAACGAAAAAGCTTTGTATTTGGCTGAAAGTAGAATGTCTCAGCTCCAAGCTAGTGCTGGTGGAACCACATTCTGCGCCCACTTCCCCGCCAAATTCCACATGTATAAACAATCGGTCAGCCTGGGGCAAGACGCCCATCCCCTAATTGGGGCAAGACGCCCAGGGTAGGCCTCTTGCCTCGTTGTTCCAGTCTATAGCCCTCTCCTTCTTTTCAACTCAATGACAGTGACAATAAATGCGTGTGTTCGTGTATATATCTTCTTCTCTCTCTCTCTCTCTCTCTCTCTCTCTCTCTCTCTCTGTGTGTGTGTGTGTGTGTGTGTGTGAATGTGTGTGTATGTGTGTGTGTGTTTGTGTGTGTGTGTGTGTTTGAGAGACAGACAGACAGACAGACAGACAGACAGACAGACAGACAGACAGACAGACAGACAGACAGACAGACAGATAGACAGACAGACAGACAGACAGACAGACAGACAGACAGACAGACAGACAGACAGACAGACAGACAGACAGACAGACAGACAGACAGACAGACAGACAGACAGACAGACAGACAGACAGACAGACAGACAGACAGACAGACAGACAGACAGACAGACAGACAGACAGACAGAGACATGATATACTCGATAGAATCAGAGTTCTTCAATTTACGCAAAGAAAAACCTAAGTAAATCTGACAGAGTTTTATATACTTTTGCAGAGAAAATGGTGAGAAACTACGAAAGAAAGACCGAGCGGGGCAAGTATGACCAAGGAAACTTAGCGCTAGCGCTGAAAGCCGTCACAAAAGGGGTGCCACTGATTCGTGCCAGCAAAGAGTTCGGTGTTCCTGCACGTACTCTTCGACGTCACAGAGATCAACAAGTGGCCGAACCTGGAACACTGAATTTAGGTAGATATCGCTCTGCACTTCCATCCAGCGTGGAGTCACAGCTGAAGTTCCATGTGCTGGAAATGGAAAAACGTTTATACGGGCTCAGGATCCGAGACGTGCAACGTCTTGCATTTGACGTAGCTGAGAAAGCCGACATCAACCACCCGTTTAACAAGGAATCACGGATGGCAGGGAAGGACTGGATACAAGGCTTCCTTACTCGTCATGACCTGAGCATCCGACAGCCTCAAGGAACAAGCATTGCGCGCACTGTAGGCTTCAACAAACCGCAGGTTCAAAAAATATTTGACCTGTACAGAGGATGCTTAGGTGGGGCTAAATGCCTCACACTATGGGGCAAATCGCCCACCATGGGCGTTTTGCCCCCTAGTCATGGGCGTTTTGCCCCATGCGTGGGGCAAGAAGGCCAAATAAATTATGTCGGTTTTTTACCTATTTTGTTTTTATTTTTTATGTTATCCACAAATTCTTATCTAGCAGTTTGTAGCCTATGTAGCCCTCAATATTTAGAGCCTACTTTGAAGTGCCTCTGGTTTCAACAAGAAGAGCCAGCACAGTTCTTGCTTAAGGGGGGCGTTTTGCCCCATGCTACCTATGTTAACGGCATGATCATTCATATTATTATGTTCATTTGTATACATAATGTCCTTGTTTAATCTACCTCATAGAAAATGACCAGTCGGAAGAAATAGGTCGGGTATTTTCCCCCAATTAAAAATTCAGTTGAACGAGCTGACCAACCTGTTTGTTCCTTAGCTGACGTTCCTCCTAAAGCACAGTTCGAGGCTTTCAGTTTCTTTACAACAAAAACAGCATTGTTTTCATCAGGAGGCTAAATAGTGTTGTTGCTATATCATAAGAATTGATCTGGGTCATTCCCAAATATGTTATCGTCGAGTAAACGGCTTAATCCATGCTGATCACGGTAGAAAACTTAACGGTGGAAGTGACGTCACAAGAACTAACCAATCGGAAGAAATAGGTAATGTATTTCCCCGACCTCATGCAGAATAGTTAGTAGTCACGTGTCACGCGTCGAATTTGACCAATGGGAGGAAGCGTGGAGGTGCTCTCCCTAGCATCATGTGTTCTGAATCTCCTCTTCCTGGCCCGTATGCTTGAGAAGGAAGGAAAACTCCTCATCAACAAGACTTACTATTCAAGTTAATATTTTGATGTTACGTCAGACGTTACTTGCTATGCGATGAGTTGTTCTGTAGATGTAACTGTAGAGGTACACGTATGTAGTAACTAGCTGGGGGATTTCCCGGGAATCCCGTCATTGTGCGCATGTGCAAGCGTCTTTGGCTGTCGTCTGCTTATTGGCAGATAACGCATTAGGTGCGCATGCAAGTCCTTGTGCAACTCATCTGCAATTTCCAATATTTCATGGCGATGAAATCTAAATTCATTGTTAATTTCTTCATCATTGAACGAATGAAGCGGATTCGTGCGGTCGATATTCTGTCCCGTCTCCTTCGTTGCTGTTGCTGATCGAACACGCACGTGAACACTGTCATCTTTTGTGTGGACATAATTAATTTTTATGTTCTCGCTCCAGCCTCAGCTCGCACTTTTCCCACCAAACTCCTGATACATTGGCGTACGTCGACACACATTTCCTTGTTTGCAGAAATAAAGCAATTTAATCTGAACAGTGTGTTTATAACAAAAATGCAATTTAAATGTATCGTTTTCAAGGCATCAGATAAAACTAGCTTTCTACACATTGTCAAAAAATACTTCGGCGTTTGGTGCGTCGACCCGCATTTCCATTTTTAAAATTTAGGAGCTTACACGACCTATTGCTGCTTTCAACATACAGCTTTGATAAATTAATGCTGTATATAACTTACAATTTATTTGGATGGGTTTCTAGTATACCCAAATACTGTTTTCTGTGCAAATTGTAGACAGCAATGGCGGCTAAACTCGCTGTTACTACGGCTGTACTCATGGGTCCTGGCTGAAATAGAAGTAGCGTTGTTTTTCTACATGGTTACTTTGAAAGGAACCACCACTTTTGACTCATACATCCTTTAGTTGCAATTTTACTTTAAAAGTTGACACTTACTCACAAAGTAAGGCGTCACTTCCATCTCATGCATACGGCCCCCTGTGTCACATGAACCGAGAAAACCCAACGCCCACAGAAGAAATCAACATTGACAATGTAAGCAAGGGCGCTTAGGACATGTCCTCAATGAAAGCGCACTCATTGTCAGCTTCGTATCGACCACGGTGCGGTCCACACAGCTGCCATTGTGGAACAAGAAACCTCACGCAAAGGTCGATTAACATTTGGCAGGAAATACACACATTTTGTGGATACGGTCAATAAGCATTCGATCGATATCGAACACATGGTGCCTGGTACTCCAAACGTTATGACCAATATGTGGTCAATATGCGTGCTAGAATCATCTTTTAATGAGCAAAAGAAGAATAAGATGACAGACGGAAGCTTACGACAGTACAGCAAACAATACATGTGGGACGGCTGACGTAGATTAGCACTGAAGTGTCACAGGCAGACGCGGCCATACAGTGGTCAGGAAATGCGCAGAAACCGAGCTATTATCATCACGTACAGACATCCTCTCTTCCAAGGGCGACGGCTCGCACCTAACACACCATATCCTCGACCAAGGGTTCCCTCTCAGAGACAGGCCTTGTAGCTTCAACCGCAGACCTGGTTACAGTGACAACAAAGGCCACGAAGAATCGATACGTGCTTCATGTAGAGATCACCGGAACAAATCGACAGTGACTTTTCCCTTAGCTATGGGGATAACAAGAATGCCGT
>JAWQFJ010016320.1:52500-57519 GCA_034096865.1 Theodoxus fluviatilis | reverse complement strand
TATTCTACTATATTCTTTCTACTTTTTTTTCACCTTCACATGAACTTTTTTCTTGTTCCTTTCGACCATTGGTCCTTCTCTAACTTTCAAGTGGAAGAGATGAGAGATTTGTCCCACTGTGGTGGTATGAGTTTGATCCCCCTACCTCAAGTCATCCCAACACCCATCTTAGCATGTTCCACACAGTCTCGAGACATATCTTTTTTATATTCTAGGTCAATAACATGACTACCATAAAGCTGATTTCAATCAATTGCCGGGGATTAGCCAACACTGAAAAAAGGAGAGATATACTGCACTACGTAAGAGGTGGAAACTATTCTATCATCTGTCTGCAGGACATTCATATTAACGAAAGCACGGTGAACACCTTTCTACATGAATGGGGGTTAACAGGCATTGTGGCTCCATATACATCAGCAGCACGAGGCGTAGCCATCCTATTCAATAACACTTTTGATTACAGAATTTTGCGTACCACCATAGATATCGAAGGAAACTATATCATAGCTTCTCTTGTAATGGAGGAAAAGGAGGTGTGCATAGTGAACCTGTATGGACCAAACTCTGACAATCCTATTTTTTATGAAAAACTCTTTCAAAAACTTGACATTAATACATCTACAATTATATGCGGTGACTGGAATCTAGTCCTTGACCCGCAACAAGATACAGATAATTATGTGGCAGTAAATAACCCCAAAGCAAGGGACACTGTTTTAAACTTTATTCATTCAAATAATTTTACTGATCCATACAGAATACAACATCCAAATATTAGAAGATACACTTGGCGGAAAAATAACCCTAAAAAACAGTCCCGGCTGGATTTTTTCCTCATTACCGAGGACATGCTAAACTACATGTCCAAAACAGATATCATTCCAGGATATAGAACCGATCATTCGGCTGTTACCCTAACATTAAATATATCGGCTAAAAAGAAAGGAGCAGGCTATTGGAAATTTAATACCTCCCTTCTCCGTGATATAAACTACATTAAGATAGTAAAAGATACATTTAAAGAAACACTAGATCAATATGCAGCGTTACCATATGATAGGAAAAACCTAGATTCAATAGATAAAAAGGACATTTACTTACAAATTTCGGATCAAACTTTTCTTGATATGATTCTCATGAACATAAGAGGAAAAAGTATAGCATATGGCTCGTGGAAAAAGAAGGAACAAGAAAAACAAGAGGGGGAACTTAAAGAAGAAATAAAAGCAACCGAAGAAAAATTAGACTGCAGAACAGTGGATACTAACAAAGACGTTAATAAGCACCTAGAAGATCTTAAATCAAAACTAGAAACCATACGTGAAAAAAGAATGAAAGGTGTTATGATTAGATCCAGAGCACGATGGTACGAAAATGGAGAGAAACCTTCTAAATATTTTTGCAGTCTAGAAAAGAGAAACCACAGAATAAAAACAATCCAAAGGCTAACCGTAAATGGAAGGGACATAGAAGATACAGACGCAATTCTCAAAGAACTCATGAATTACTACAGTAATCTCTATGACATCAGACAGACGGATTCAGAGTTAACCAATAGACTACTCAACGAACTAAACTTGCAGACACTAACAGAAGATGAAAAACAATCTCTCGAAGGCTCAATTACATTAACAGAATTAGCAACGACACTTCGGGAAATGAAAAATGAAAAATCCCCCGGGCTAGATGGTTTTCCTGTTGAATTTTTTAAGTTCTTTTGGGACGATTTAAAATATTTCCTGCTCAGAGCCATAAATGAAGCTTACGAAACTGGTTCCTTTTCAATTTCACAAAGAAGGGGAGTGATTACGTGTGTCCCAAAACCCAATAAAGAAAGAAACTTCTTAAGCAATTGGAGACCAATCACACTTCTCACTACCGTGTACAAAATGGCCTCAGGAAGCATTAGCAGAAGATTAAAGACGGTGTTAGGGCATTTGATTCATACTAATCAAACAGGCTTTATCAAAGGGAGATACCTTGGAGATAATGTAAGGCAAGTATTTGACACTATATATGAATGCAATGAAAAGGACATACCAGGACTGTTGCTCCTCATAGACTTTGAAAAAGCTTTTGACTCTCTTTCCGTCTCCTTCCTGTGCGATGTTTTGAAAAAATTTGGATTTGGAAGCAGCTTTCAAGCATGGATGAAGCTATTCTATACAGAAATGACAGCATGTATTATACAGAATGGTCATCTATCTCAAAGCTTTCCCCTGAAAAGAGGCTGTAGACAAGGTGATCCTATCGCACCGTATGCCTATCTCCTCTGCGCTGAAGTGCTAGGTCAAATGATTAGAGAAAACAAACAAATAAAAGGTATCAGAATTGGCAACGTAGAATATAAATTGACTCAGTATGCTGACGACACTCAGATTCTCCTAGATGGTTCAGAAAGCAGCCTCCGAAACACTCTCAATACCCTTGATCTGTTCTTCAGGATATCTGGATTGAAAATAAACTTAGAAAAAACGAAAGCTATATGGATCGGAAGCAAAGTACGTAGTAAAGAAAAACTATGTGCAGACATTAACCTGGACTGGACAAATGATAAGTTTACAGTACTCGGAATCCATTTAAATCCAAGGCTGACAAACATCACGAACTTGAACTTTGAAAGCAAAGTTCAAGAGATAAAACAGCTTCTGAACCATTGGAAACACCGTAATTTAAGTCTCCTTGGTAAAATAACTGTAATAAAAACACTTGCCCTCTCAAAACTAACTCATGTGCTCTCCCTGCTTCCAGACCCAGGAATAGAGAAACAAAAGGCCTTAGAAAAAATTCTATACAACTTCATCTGGAAGGGTGGACCGGACAGGGTCAGTCGAAAAATCCTGTGCCAGGAATTTTCCAAAGGAGGATTAAAAATGATAGATGTAAATGCGTATACTGCAACTAGAAAAATAGCGTGGCTGCAAAGACTAATAGAAGGGGAAAGCACTTGGTGCTCATTGATAAAAAGCAAGTTTAAAAGAAAATTCGATGATATATCCTTTCTCAAAGTTGGCAGTAAATTCCTTATAGATCTTCTTTCAGAATTCAAAAATCCCTTTTGGCAAGACACCATGAAAGCGTGGGAGGTGTACATTAAAAACTATTCTAAGCGACAGTTAAGTTGTGAGGATGTTTTGAGTGAACCACTTTGGTTCAACCCAGACATACATGTCATATTCATAAAAGACTGGTACAACAAAAATATGTTATATATACGTGATATCCTTGATCCAACAGGAACATGGAAGACATTCGAAGAATGTAAAAGGCAATTTGGCTTAGCAGGGACTTTTTTAGACTATGAGCAACTTAAAAGAAAAATTCCGAAGGAATGGGTGGAAATAATTCGTAATTCGGGCGGCAAAGTAACCCAGCAGCGTCAACATCAAATTTGCATCAGAAATCTAACATCAGCCAAAACAGGGTTAAGAAACATTTATAACACCATGATTCAAACTCGAGATATATCGACTGGTCAGAAAAAATGGGAGCGGATATATCCCAACATATTATGGAATGAAATATGTGAAGCAACCAGGGCTGCCACAACCTCTACATACCTTAAAAGTGTCCAATATAAAATTAACAATCACATAATATATACAAATAGACTCCTCCACCGGATAGGAATAAAGAACAGTGAAAAATGTGATTTTTGCGGAGAAGGCAGCGAAACAATAACTCACCTATTTGTAGAATGCCCAATAGTATGTAGCTTTTGGGCGGATATGTCAGAATTCCTTCACAAGAACACAGACCTAACTTTACCAACGAGTCCTCAAAATTTACTCTTTGGTACAGCTCCTCATAACAAACTGATTAATCACATTCTGCTGTTGGGAAAATCTTTCATTCACAACTGTAAATATAGAAGTTGTCAACCAAACACTAAGGGCTTCCTGAACATTTTACGACAAAACGCAATAATTGAAAAATTCATTGCCCAAAGCAGCAACAACACTGACAACTACATCAATAAATGGGGTGACCTGTGCACTATTTTAGGAGGTACTACTCCTGAATGTTAGCACGAGATAAACTCTCTCTCTCCCTCCCTCCCTCTCTCTCTCTCTCTCTCTCTCTCTCTCTCTCTCTCTCTCTCTCTCTCTCTCTCCCTCTCTCTCTCTCTCACGCACGCGCACGCGCGCGCAGCACCAATCTACAGCATGTGTCTAATCCTTCCTTTTCGATTTCGCTTTTCGTAGAAGGATTAGCACTTTTTTCTCTTTTTTTGTTCTTTTTTTATTATTAATTTTGTTCTTTCAGAGATCCTTAAAAAAAAAAAAAAAAAATCTCCTGCCCCTCCATTCACCCCCCCCCCCCCCTCTATTCCCTCACTCCTTTATCCAGTAGTTTAAACAGTGGAGCTACTCCTTCATTTTCGATTTCGTACAGAAGGAGATAATTATTAGTTAGGGTAGTTGATATATGTGTATGTTTGTATGTGTACTTTCATATATGTATCAACTTCTTTATTAATAAACATATTGAAACTTTAAAAAAAAAAAAAAAAAAAAAAAAAAAAATAATAATAGGCTTTGCCCTTCTTGTTTTAGATGAGGCCAGACTATACATACATCAAGTTTCTCTATTGCTGAAATGCATTTTTAAAACGTAAATAGTGGATTCCTCGCGTGCTCATAAGGCGGGGAAGATGGGAAGGCATGCAGTCCATTGCTCACCATCAATTTCTTCCTTGTTTTATTTATTTATTTTTTTCACACACAAAAAAGGTCTAGGGTCTGCAGAAATAATAAGGTGAGTCAGGTTACTGTAATAATAATAATAATGTGTGGATTTATGGAGCGCCTTACCAATGAGTTAGGACATGCTCAAGGCGCATACATACACAACCACTACAATATACAATAACAGTCAATCACCTCAAGCACAACTTAATAAACTTAACATTAGAGTCAGACATTCACTTCAGACATTCGACAAACTGATGTACAGCGTCACTGCTAAACCATGAAACTGGGGAGAGGGGGAGAAGGGACAGGAGGGGGGTTGGGG
>JAWQFJ010016320.1:37500-47500 GCA_034096865.1 Theodoxus fluviatilis | reverse complement strand
GTGTGTGTGTGTAGTGTGTGTGTTCATGTCTGTGTGTGTGTGTGTGTGTGTGTGTGTGTGTGTGTTGTGTCTGTATGTGTGTGTGGTGTGTGTGTGTTCATGTCTGTGTGGTGTGTGTGTCTGTGTGTGTGTGTGTTGTGTCTGTATGTGTGTGTGGTGTGTGTAGTGTGTGTGTGTTCATGTCTGTGTGGTGTGTGTGTGCGTGTGTGTGTGTGTGTGTGTGTGTGTGTAGTGTGTGTGTATTCATGTCTGTGTGGTGTGTGTGTGTGTGTGTGTGTGTGTGTGTGTGTGTGTGTGTGTCTGTCTGTCTGTGGTGTGTGTATGTGTGTGTGAGTGTGTGTGTGTGTGTTGTGTCTATATGTGTGTGTGGTGTGTGTGTGTGTGTGTGTGTGTGTGTGTGTCTATATGCGTGTGTGGTGTGGTGTGTGGTGTGTGTGTGTGTGTCTGTTTGTGGGCGGTGTCTGTGTGTGTGTGTGTTTGTGTGTGTGTGTGTATGTCTTTGTATGTGTGTGTGCATGTGTTTGTCTGTGTGTGTGTGTGTGGGTGTGTGTGTGTCTGTGTGTGTGTGTGTTGTATGTGTGTGTGTGTGTTGTATGAGTGTGTGTTTGTGTGCATGTGTGCGTGTGTATGTATGTGCACGTGCATGTATGTGTGTGGGTGCATGGGTGTGTTTGCATGAGTATATTGCTGAAACAACTCTTGTATCTACTTTATAAAATAGTAATCTGACCTTCCACTTTATTAGCAAACTAATGCAGGACTAATTCTAAAGCATTTTTATTTCTTCATTAAATGCAGGACATCATTATGTTTTGCCAACACCTGGCAGTCCTTATGATCTTGAGAGTCCCTGGTCCACTTTCATGCCACAGGCTGTCTTTCATGCCTCGTGTAATGCCTTTCATGCCTCGTGTAATGCCTTTCATGCCTCGTGTAATGCCTTTCATGCCTCGTGTAATGCCTTTCATGCCTCGTGTAATGCCTTTCATGCCTCGTGTAATGCCTTTCATGCCTCGTGTAATGCCTTTCATAAGTGGATTATCCATGACTGTCTTGTTGCCAGGCCCTGTGGCTCGGGGGCGTAAGAATAGACCCACAATGTCTACCTACATGGCTCATAAGAAGTGACTGACTGTAAGAATAGACCCACAATGTCTACCTACATGGCTCATAAGAAGTGACTGACTGTAAGAATAGACCCACAATGTCTACCTACATGGCTCATAAGAAGTGACTGACTGTAAGAATAGACCCACAATGTCTACCTACTTGGCTCATAAGAAGTGACTGACTGTAAGAATAGACCCACAATGTCTACCTACATGGCTCATAAGAAGTGACTGACTGTAAGAATAGACCCACAATGTCTACCTACCTACATGGCTCATAAGAAGTGGCTGACTGTAAGAATAGACCCACAATGTCTACCTACATGGCTCATAAGAAGTGACTGACTGTAAGAATAGACCCACAATGTCTACCTACATGGCTCATAAGAAGTGACTGACTGTAAGAATAGACCCACAATGTCTACCTACATGGCTCATAAGAAGTGACTGACTGTAAGAATAGACCCACAATGTCTACCTACATGGCTCATAAGAAGTGACTGACTGTAAGAATAGACCCACAATGTCTACCTACATGGCTCATAAGAAGTGACTGACTGGGGAAATCATTATATGATTTGGTTTTAGCTCAAACCTGTCTTGGTGATTTTAATAATCAGTAGCCTTACATATCCTACAAAGACTGATAGGCAATAGACATCATAAGATCATTGTTGTTGTTGTTGTCATCATCATCATCATCATCATCATCATCATCATCATCATCATCATCATCATCATCATCATCATCATCATCATCATCATCATCATCATCAAAGTTGTCATTGTCAACATCATCATAACCCTCATCGTCATCTTTGTTGCCTTCACCAGGGCCCTTTGCCGTGGCTGACAAGCAGAGCAAGCTGCAGGGAATGGACACACAGGTGCTGATTGATGCCCTGGCCGTCATCATCGGCCACGAGGAGAAGGAACTCTGCAAACCAGGTCGCATTGCCCTGGCACTGTACCTTGACACAGCGGAAACCATCATGGGCTCCAAGGAACGGGTAAGGGATGCTGCGTCTGTCATCAGAACTGTCTCTCAGACTGCTGACATGCTGCGTCTGTCATCAGAACTGTCTCTCAGACGGCTGACAAAAAGGGATGCTGCGTCTGTCATCAGAGCTGTCTCTCAGACGGCTGACATGATGCGTCTGTCATCAGAACTGTCTCTCAGACGGCTGACAAATAGGGATGCTGCGTCTGTCATCAGAACTGTCTCTCAGACGGCTGACAAGTAGGGATGCTGCGTCTGTCATCAGAACTGTCTCTCAGACGGCTGACAAGTAGGGATGCTGCGTCTGTCATCAGAACTGTCTCTCAGACGGCTGACAAGTAGGGATGCTGCGTCTGTCATCAGAACTGTCTCTCAGACGGCTGACAAATAGGGATGCTGGGTCTGTCATCAGAACTGTCTCTCAGACGGCTGACATGCTGCGTCTGTCATCAGAACTGTCTCTCAGACGGCTGACAAAAAGGGATGCTGCGTCTGTCATCAGAACTGTCTCTCAGACGGCTGACAAATAGGGATGCTGCGTCTGTCATCAGAACTGTCTCTCAGACGGCTGACAAAAAGGGATGCTGCGTCTGTCATCAGAACTGTCTCTCAGACGGCTGACAAAAAGGGATGCTGTGTCTGTCATCAGAACTGTCTCTCAGACGGCTGACACATAGGGATGCTGTGTCTGTCATCAGAACTGTCTCTCAGACGGCTGACAAGTAGGGATGCTGCGTCTGTCATCAGAACTGTCTCTCAGATGGCTGACATGCTGTGTCTGTCATCAGAGCTGTCTCTCAGACGGCTGACAAATAGGGATGCTGCGTCTGTCATCAGAACTGTCTCTCAGATGGCTGACATGCTGTGTCTGTCATCAGAACTGTCTCTCAGATGGCTGACATGCTGTGTCTGTCATCAGAACTGTCTCTCAGACGGCTGACAAATAGGGATGCTGTGTCTGTCATCAGAACTGTCTCTCAGACGGCTGACAAGTAGGGATGCTGCGTCTGTCATCAGAACTGTCTCTCAGACGGCTGACATGCTGTGTCTGTCATCAGAACTGTCTCTCAGACGGCTGACAAATAGGGATGCTGTGTCTGTCATCAGAACTGTCTCTCAGACGGCTGACATGCTGTGTCTGTCATCAGAACTGTCTCTCAGATGGCTGACAAGTAGGGATGCTGTGTCTGTCATCAGAACTGTCTCTCAGACGGCTGACAAGTAGGGATGCTGCGTCTGTCATCAGAACTGTCTCTCAGACGGCTGACAAATAGGGATGCTGTGTCTGTCATCAGAATTGTCTCTCAGATGGCTGACAAGTAGGGATGCTGCGTCTGTCATCAGAACTGTCTCTCAGATGGCTGACATGCTGCGTCTGTCATCAGAGCTGTCTCTCAGACGGCTGACAAATAGGGATGCTGTGTCTGTCATCAGAATTGTCTCTCAGATGGCTGACATGCTGCGTCTGTCATCAGAGCTGTCTCTCAGACGGCTGACAAATAGGGATGCTGTGTCTGTCATCAGAACTGTCTCTCAGATGGCTGACAAATAGGGATGCTGCGTCTGTCATCAGAACTGTTTCTCAGACGGCTGACAAATAGGGATGCTGTGTCTGTCATCAGAACTGTCTCTCAGACGGCTGACAAATAGGGATGCTGTGTCTGTCATCAGAACTGTCTCTCAGACGGCTGACAAGTAGGGATACTGCGTCTGTCATCAGAACTGTCTCTCAGATGGCTGACATGCTGTGTCTGTCATCAGAGCTGTCTCTCAGACGGCTGACAAATAGGGATGCTGCGTCTGTCATCAGAACTGTCTCTCAGATGGCTGACATGCTGTGTCTGTCATCAGAACTGTCTCTCAGATGGCTGACATGCTGTGTCTGTCATCAGAACTGTCTCTCAGACGGCTGACAAATAGAGATGCTGTGTCTGTCATCAGAACTGTCTCTCAGACGGCTGACAAGTAGGGATGCTGCGTCTGTCATCAGAACTGTCTCTCAGACGGCTGACATGCTGTGTCTGTCATCAGAACTGTCTCTCAGACGGCTGACAAATAGGGATGCTGTGTCTGTCATCAGAACTGTCTCTCAGACGGCTGACATGCTGTGTCTGTCATCAGAACTGTCTCTCAGACGGCTGACAAATAGGGATGCTGTGTCTGTCATCAGAACTGTCTCTCAGACGGCTGAGAAGTAGGGATGCTGCGTCTGTCATCAGAACTGTCTCTCAGACGGCTGACAAAAAGGGATGCTGTGTCTGTCATTAGAACTGTCTCTCAGACGGCTGACAAGTAGGGATGCTGCGTCTGTCATCAGAACTGTCTCTCAGATGGCTGACAAATAGGGATGCTGCGTCTGTCATCAGAACTGTCTCTCAGACGGCTGACAAATAGGGATGCTGTGTCTGTCATCAGAATTGTCTCTCAGATGGCTGACAAGTAGGGATGCTGCGTCTGTCATCAGAACTGTCTCTCAGATGGCTGACATGCTGCGTCTGTCATCAGAGCTGTCTCTCAGACGGCTGACAAATAGGGATGCTGTGTCTGTCATCAGAATTGTCTCTCAGATGGCTGACATGCTGCGTCTGTCATCAGAGCTGTCTCTCAGACGGCTGACAAATAGGGATGCTGTGTCTGTCATCAGAACTGTCTCTCAGATGGCTGACAAATAGGGATGCTGCGTCTGTCATCAGAACTGTCTCTCAGACGGCTGACAAATAGGGATGCTGTGTCTGTCATCAGAACTGTCTCTCAGACGGCTGACAAATAGGGATGCTGTGTCTGTCATCAGAACTGTCTCTCAGACGGCTGACAAGTAGGGATGCTGCGTCTGTCATCAGAACTGTCTCTCAGATGGCTGACATGCTGTGTCTGTCATCAGAGCTGTCTCTCAGACGGCTGACAAATAGGGATGCTGCGTCTGTCATCAGAACTGTCTCTCAGATGGCTGACATGCTGTCTGTCATCAGAACTGTCTCTCAGATGGCTGACATGCTGTGTCTGTCATCAGAACTGTCTCTCAGACGGCTGACAAATAGGGATGCTGTGTCTGTCATCAGAACTGTCTCTCAGACGGCTGACAAGTAGGGATGCTGCGTCTGTCATCAGAACTGTCTCTCAGACGGCTGACATGCTGTGTCTGTCATCAGAACTGTCTCTCAGACGGCTGACAAATAGGGATGCTGTGTCTGTCATCAGAACTGTCTCTCAGACGGCTGACATGCTGTGTCTGTCATCAGAACTGTCTCTCAGACGGCTGACAAGTAGGGATGCTGTGTCTGTCATCAGAACTGTCTCTCAGATGGCTGACAAGTAGGGATGCTGCGTCTGTCATCAGAACTGTCTCTCAGATGGCTGACAAATA
Source organism: Theodoxus fluviatilis (assembly GCA_034096865.1). Lineage (NCBI taxonomy): Eukaryota > Metazoa > Mollusca > Gastropoda > Cycloneritida > Neritidae > Theodoxus > Theodoxus fluviatilis. Next base: position 42,027 of record JAWQFJ010016320.1, on the reverse strand, counting down.
GGGATGCTGTGTCTGTCATCAGAATTGTCTCTCAGATGGCTGACAAAAAGCACAATGTGAAGTAAGATTACTGGTCATTTGTAAAAATGTAAGCTTACCATAGCTCTGAGGGGGGAAAATTCATGACCTCCACTCCAGCCACTTGTATGGGCATGCACAAAACCTTCCTCCATAGAGTGACAGCAAACAATCCGCTTCAACACCTATCTCAACAGAGAGAAGATTGGGCATCCTTTCCCCCATCACACGAGACACGCACCCATGCACCGCAACTAGAGGGCTTTGCCCAGGCCTGACCACGTGGCTCATGCTGTGACTACCGTGGCTCATGCTGTGACTACCGTGGCTCATGCTGTGACTACCGTGGCTCATGCTGTGACTACCGTGGCTCATGCTGTGACTACCGTGGCTCATGCTGTGACTACCGTGGCTCATGCTGTGACTACCGTGGCAGAGGTTAAGATGAGGATCTGGTCCCAAATAAGGGCCCCCTGAGGACTTCACTTAAACACTCGTTTTAAGTTTTCAACAGCAAGTACCTCGCAGTTCATTGTGAAAGATGTCAAGAACATAGAAATCAAGAAGTTGTTGCCATGGTAACCATGATTTTCATTTTTATTATACCCCCCAAAATTGTATTTATTCCCCTAATTCTGAGGCTACAGCCAGAGATACACATGCAAGATTGTGGTTGGTGAAACTTCTGCACATGGAGAATGAAATATCAGAGATAATACATATCAGGACTTTGTAAAAGACCAGTTTTCACGTGGATGGTTTCAGTTTTTCAAAACGAATGAAAATGATCAGTTAGCAAGTCCTAACTTGATTTAAATGCAATATTTGCAAAAATTATCTCTGTGGCCTTACACTTTAACATATCTTAAACAAACTCCTAAGCTATTACTAAAATATGGTCATTAGTGGCTGAGATCTTGACGTGCTAAGAGTGAAAAAAGAAACCTAAGAATACCGCTGTGAAAAGTTCACAAGGTGTCATACAGAATAAAGTCCATTCAAAAGTCACTACCTCCGTCACAAACAGAAATACACCTCTGTTGATTAATGACTGAATAAACATTTTTCTAGGTGACAATAGGCATACTTTCTCTGTGAAGGTGGAGATGAGTGGATGGAAAAAACTGCAAAATCTGGAATTACATCAGTTGAAGCATTTTTAGTCAAAAGTGAACAATCCTCCTGTGGGTTCGGGGTAAGAATTGACCCACCGCGTCTTCCTATGTGATTCGTAAGAGGCGAATAACTAGGGACACCGTGACATGGTTTGCATGAACTCTGACCTGTTGTAGTGATTTTCGCGCTTAATGGCCTTACATAGCCTACAAAGACTGAGTGATAGGCCATAACATTCCATCCATCCATCAAAAGTGGGCAACAAAATGCCGTTAATCAAGTTAAAATGGAAATATACAGAATGGGAATCAAGATGAATGAAATATATATGCAAAATATTATATCTATAAAGTCTTTATCAAGGACCAGGAGTTAAAGGCATGTACTTGGAAGGGAACCGGGGAAGGGGCAATACAGGATATATCGTTGTCACTGGCCCTGCTGTGAGTACACTTATCACATCTTGCAAGGGAACCGGGGATACAAGATATATCGTTGTCACTGGCCCTGCTGTCAGCACACTTATCACATCTTGCAAGGGAACCGGGGATACAGGATATATCGCTGTCACTGGCCCTGCTGTGAGCACACTTATTACATCTTGCAAGGGAGCCGGGGATACAAGAGATATCGTTGTCACTGGCCCTGCTGTGAGTACACTTATCACATCTTGCAAGGGAGCCGGGGATACAAGAGATATCGTTGTCTCTGGCCCTGCTGTGAGTACACTTATCACATCTTGCAAGGGAACCGGGGATACAAGATATATCGTTGTCTCTGGCCCTGCTGTGAGTACACTTATCACATGTTGCAAGGGAACCGGGGATACAAGATATATCGTTGTCTCTGGCCCTGCTGTGAGTACACTTATCACATGTTGCAAGGGAGCCGGGGATACAAGATATATCGTTGTCTCTGGCCCTGCTGTGAGTACACTTATCACATGTTGCAAGGGAGCCGGGGATACAAGATATATCGTTGTCTCTGGCCCTGCTGTAAGTACACTTATCACATCTTGCAAGGGAACCGGGAAGGGGCAATACAGGATATATTGTTGTCACTGGCCCTGCTGTGAGCACACTTATCACATCTTGCAAGGGAACCGGGGATACAAGAGATATCGTTGTCACTGGCCCTGCTGTGAGCACACTTATCACATGTTGCAAGGGAACCGGGGATACAAGATATATCGTTGTCTCTGGCCCTGCTGTGAGTACACTTATCACATGTTGCAAGGGAGCCGGAGAAGGGGCAATACAAGATGTATCGTTGTCACTGGCCCTGCTGTGAGCACACTTATCACATGTTGCAAGGGAACCGGGGATACAAGATATATCGTTGTCTCTGGCCCTGCTGTCAGCACACTTATCACATCTTGCAAGGGAACCGGGGATACAAGAGATATCGTTGTCACTGGCCCTGCTGTCAGTACACTTATCACATCTTGCAAGGGAGCCGGGGATACAAGATATATCGTTGTCTCTGGCCCTGCTGTAAGTACACTTATCACATCTTGCAAGGGAACCGGGGAAGGGGCAATACAGGATATATTGTTGTCACGTGCGCCTAGAGCTCCACTATGTACTTTTTTGACTGTGTGGAGGAAGTGCGCCTTATAAATAAACATATTATTATTATTACTGGCCCTGCTGTGAGTACACTTATCACATGTTGCAAGGGAACCGGGGATACAAGATATATCGTTGTCTCTGGCCCTGCTGTGAGCACACTTATCACATGTTGCAAGGGAACCGGGGATACAAGAGATATCGTTGTCTCTGGCCCTGCTGTGAGTACACTTGTTACATCTTGCAAGGGAACCGGGGATACAAGATATATCGTTGTCACTGGCCCTGCTGTGAGCACACTTATCACATGTTGCAAGGGAACCGGGGATACAAGATATATCATTGTCTCTGGCCCTGCTGTGAGCACACTTATCACATCTTGCACTTTATGAAGAATTTTGAGTAAAAGTTGACACCTTTTATTCATCTTGTATCCCATTCTGTATTCCTCTATTTTAACGTGTCTCCATTTTAACCTTTGGAGGAAAACAAGGCCAATCTGTTGGCCATTTGTAAGCATGCCAGGACCTCACAGTCAGTCTATTGGCCTACAAGTTTCCCCTTCTCTCATTGGTCTTTAAGGGGAAAAAAACGGGAAAAAACCTAGATAAATCTACCACTTGCTTTCAGTTGCACACTTTCTGGGCCTACAAATGTGACCAAACTTTTGGATTGTTCACAGATTTCTATCAAAGTTGTGTGAAGTGCTTTTGTCACAGTAATGTCTGACAGTGAGTTAGATATCAATATTGACTTCTTTGTCAGAAAAACCTCTCAATTTGGACAAAGCAATCATGGAGTTGATGATGATAATAGCCTGCCACATTTTCCATGGTTCAGAGTGCCTGGAGAGGACTTAGATCTCGAGGATCGTTGTCCGTTCCATGAAACTCCAGGACTTGCCTGGGAATGATAGTAATACAATGCAGTGTGCCTGGGGATGGTAGTAATACAATGCAGTGTGCCTGGAGATGATAGTAATACAATGCAGTGTGCCTGGGGATGGTAGTAATACAATGCAATTTGCCTGGGGATGATAGTAATACAATGCAGTGTGCCTGGGGATGATAGTAATACAATGCAGTGTGCCTGGGGATGGTAGTAATACAATGCAGTGTGCCTGGGGATGATAGTAATACAATGCAGTGTGCCTGGGGATGATAGTAATACAATGCAGTGTGCTTGGGGATGGTAGTAATACAATGCAGTGTGCCTGGGGATGATAGTAATACAATGCAGTGTGCCTGGGGATGGTAGTAATACAATGTAGTGTGCCTGGGGATGGTAGTAATACAATGCAGTCTGCCTGGGGATGACAGTAATACAATGCAGTGTGCCTGGGGATGGTAGTAATACAATGCAGTGTGCCTGGGGATGGTAGTAATACAATGCAGTGTGCCTGGGGATGATAGTAATACAATGCAGTGTGCCTGGAGATGGTAGTAATACAATGCAGTGTGCCTGGGGATGGTAGTAATACAATGCAGTGTGCCTGGGGATGATAGTAATACAATGCAGTGTGCCTGGGGATGGTAGTAATACAATGCAGTGTGCCTGGGGATGGTAGTTGTCGCGAGCAGGTTGCTGGTGGTGAAAGGGTTAATTTTGGTGTAGGCGGATTTGTGTGTGTATGCGTGGTGTGTAGTGTGTTTGTGATGAGTTGTCACGTGCCTCGTCTTTGCGGTTCCTGTTTCGCGTGCGAATGGACAGGGTGAGCGAGCTCGGCGCGTTTTAGCACGTGAATTTGTGGGAAGAAGAGTTTGCCGGCGATGCTCATGTTTTCTTTTGGGGGGGTGAGGGTTTTATATTGTCAGTCGCTGATTTG
>JAWQFJ010016320.1:25000-32500 GCA_034096865.1 Theodoxus fluviatilis | reverse complement strand
GGGCGATGATAACAACTTGAAATTTGAAGATGTTGTTCTGATGATCTCTAGTCCTATAATGAGAGTAATCAAGATGAAAGGTTATGTGTGTGTTTGTACGTGTGTACGTGTGTGTGTACGTGCGTGTGTGTGTGTGAATGCATGTGTGTGAATGCACGTGTGTGCGTGTATGTGTGCGTATGTCTGAGTGTATGCATGCGTGCATGCGTGTCTGCGCGCGTGCCTGTGTGTGCGTGTGTGTTTGAATGCATGTATGTGCGTGTACATGTGTGTATGTGCGTGAATCTGAGTGTGCATGCATGCGTTCGTGCGTGCGTCGTGCGTGCGTGTGTGCGTGCGTGGGATGGATGGGGGGGGGAAAAAAGAGTAGAGAGAACGTTGAGGAATACGAGTACGCCCTTCCATCATATTGATTTTTTTTTTCCTCTACCCTCCCTTCTTAAGCCTTAGGCCCGCCGACGCCACAGGAAGGAAGGAAACATCTGCCTCTCTGTGTGTATGTCTCTCTCTCTCTCTCTCTGTCTCTGTCTCTCTGTCTCTGTCTCCGTCTCTCTCTCTCTCTCTCTCTCTCTCTCTCTGTCTCTCTCTGTCTCTCTCTGTCTCTCTCTGTCTCTCTCTCTCTCTCTCTCTCTCTCTCCCTCGCTCTCTCTCTCTCTCTCTCTCTCTCTCTCTCTCTCTCTCTCTCTCTCTCTCTCTCTCTCTCTCTCTCTCAACCTAAAGAAAAATAGGCACCGTTTTACTCCACTGAGCAATGACCCGAAGTGTCTCTTTTGTCGAGAAAATGAAGACAAAGATAACTTTTTGTTGAATAAACACACTATAACTTATGAGGTAAAAATCATTGGACAATATCTGGACGCGGGAATAAATATTTTCCAATTGATGTCCACTACAAATATGGCAATTATAAGAAGCGTGGCTATGTACATCCACTATTCTATAAATCGTCGAGAGGAAAACTGGAGTTGATTATGCATCATTATGACTCCTCAGTCTGTAATCTCTCGTGCAAACATTTAATGGGCGGTCGGCCAAAAGACAATAATGAGTCAAATTCAATGTTTTTTTTCTCTCTCTCACTCTCTCTCTTTCTCTCTCTCTCTCGCTCTCTCGCTATATATATCTCTCTATCTCTCTCAATCTCTCTCTATTTCTCTCTCTATCTCCCTCGCTCTCTCTCGCGAGCGCGCGCGCCGCTCTCTCTCTCTCTCTCTCTCTCTCTCTTCTCTCTCTCTCTCTCTCTCTCTCTCTCTCTCTCCCTCTCTCTCGCCAGCTCGCGCGCTCTCTCTCTCTCGCCAGCTCGCTCTCTCTCTCTCTCTCTCTCTCTCTCTCTCTCTCTCTCTCTCTTTCTCTCTCACTCACTCTCCCTCACTCTCTCGCTCTCTCTTTCTCTCTCTTTTTCTTTCTCCCTCTTTCTCTATCTCTTTCTCTCTCTCTCTCTCTCTCTCTCTCTCTCACTCTGTTCTCCCTTCCTCTCTCTCTGTCTTCCTATCTCTCCCTCTCTCTCTCTGTCTCCCTATATATCTCTCTCTGTGATTTTCACTAGCTTTTTCTCTCTCTCTTCTTCCTCTCTCTAACCCACCCTCTCTCTCTCTCTCTCTCTCTCTCTCTCTCTCTCTCTCTCTCTCTCTTTCTGCCTGTCTCTTTGTCTGTCTGTCTCTTTGTCTGTCTGTTTGTTTCTTTATCTGTCTGTCTGCCTGTCTGCCTACCCGTTTGCCTGCCTGTCAGTCTGCTTGCCTGCACGCCTCCTGCCTGCCTGCCTGCCTGTCTGTCAGTCCATCTGTCTGTATGTCGGCCTGTATGTCTGTCTGTGTGTGTGTGTCTGTCTGTCTATGTGTATTTGTCTGCCTATGTGTCTGTCTCCGTCTCTCTCTTTCATTCTCTTAATATATAGTATGTATAGACATTTCTCTCTCTCTCTCTCTCTCTCTCTCTCTATATATATATATATATATATATATATATATATATATATAAAGGGCCATTACAGAGTTGATGTCTGTCGCTGAGGCTGTTGAATGTTACTGATACCTGAGGTTTCAACCTGCCTGAATTTGAGAGCGTTCACCGCAAGCCTCTCACGAAACGCTGACAAACCACTCGCTCAGCCGTTGTCCACATCCGCCTTCCGAAGTGCGAGAGGTCGAGAGAGAGAGAGAGAGAGAGAGAGAGAGAGAGAGAGAGAGAGAGAGAGAGAGAGAGAGAGCTGCCAATCAAACAGGATATGAGATCAAGTGTCGACCTCTCGCACTTCGGAAGGCGGATGTGGACAACGGCTGAGCGAGTGGTTTGTCAGCGTTTCGTGAGAGGCTTGCGGTGAACGCTCTCAAATTCAGGCAGGTTGAAACCTCAGGTATCAGTAACATTCAACAGCCTCAGCGACAGACATCAACTCTGTAATGGCCCTTTATTTCTTGCGTGTTTTAATGCAACCACTCGTTGAGCTACCCACAAAGGTATCACGCCTGCTGTGCATGTTTTGTAAGAGCAGGATCTCTGCGACGAAAAGAAGATACAGATTTTGCCCACGAAAGAGTGCAATGTCCTTACCTCGTAAGCATGATCTGGTTTTGGCTGCTCTGTGATGCAATGCCGGTGAACATTGTTGGTGTGTTTAAACGACTAGTTTTTCAGAAAGAAAAAAGTCCCCGGGCGCCCAAAGCCGTATGGTTCATGAGCATTCACAATGACAAGTGAAAAGTGTACCGTATCTCCATCCAGGAGTAATTTATCGCCGCAGACGTGGTCATGTTTGCATAATGGTTGCACATGCCGATTCGAAGAGTAATTATGGGTTTAGTTTTCCGAGGCAATGTGCCAGTCCAATGCCTACTCAGACATCTTGATCCACGTTTCTCAGTCCAGGAGGTGCAGGCGACGTGGTAAAGAGCTCAGTTCATTTTATCCCTCCAGGTTTACTGGAGGTCCTACAGACTTTATCCCTCCAGGTTTACTGGAGGTCCTACAGACTTTATCTGTCTGTGTGTCTGTGTGTCTGTCCCGTCTCCACGGCCTATATCTCAAAAACTACTGGACGGATTTCCTTGAGATTTTGCACACTGACTGGAAGTTAGGTCCGATTCAATATTATCAAATTTTCAGAATCGAGGTTTTAAAAGAAAGTGACTTTTTTACATTTTGGTGTTTCAATGAAAACAATTCAACAGACTCCATTTTGCAAAATCTGTGACGTCATCATTTGACGTCGAATGAACGTGACGTCATTTGCGAGTAGAATTTTCAGGATAATGGATTTCATACACTCCAAAGCACCTCCCTCCATAGTCAATAGATGTGAGAGCCTAATCGAGTCAAACTCTTTTCCTACGTTCACAAAACAGCATTTGGCTTCTTTGTATTATGAACGTCTACCAGCAGACGCAAAAAAGCGATACTACGCTGTGTTGGCGTCAAATTCATTCCATTTGTGAAACCGGTAAAGTATATGTACCATCTAGATCGTTGCCTTCGCTGGTTAAAAGCCTGGAATGAGGGTGAAAAGGGCGCGATTCTAACGCACTTTAGCCAGGCACTCTCCAGCCATGAAAATAGACGCCGACACGTGACCCAGATTCTCGCACTCAGCTGCGTGATTCGGGTGTAATACTGCCAATAAACATCGTTAAGCTTAAGATTACACCCGAATCACACGGACCATTAAGGTGCATGGAGTACAGTACCGGTCAAAAGTCACAACGACCACCGACACCGACCATTTCCACACCATTAAGGTGCATGGAGTACAGTACCGGTCAAAAGTCACAACGACCACCGACACCGACCATTTCAGCCTTCTTCATGATGCGTTGGAATCGTGCCGTTGTCGTGGTGAAATCGCCTAGCGAACTAACTGAATGTCGACACAATCACTCGGCACTGTTGCACATTTGCAGTCAACGTAAGATCTCGTACGACGATTTGATTCAAGGCCTAGTGCTAATTGTTTTGATGGTCTGGTCTCAGTGTCACAAAAATATGATGATTTAATCAATCCCTGTCCCGGAAATGTTGGGGACAACGACCATTAATTTTCAGCGTAATGACATCGAGTCAAACAGAGTTATCTATCCTACTTCAGCAAAACGCTTCGATGTTGAACCTCTACCAGCAGACGCCAAAATGCGATACTACGAGAAGAATATTGACGTTGATGGGTTAGATCCGTATGAAATACCAAACAGTTCATGCTATCATCCATTTTTCTACAATTTACAGTGCAAAATACGAACCACGGGGGTTTATGACAAGGTTGTTATAAATGCTTCATATACATACAAGTTTTCAATGGCACAGTTGGTAGAGTATTGGGCTCTTGGTCATGCATGACCAGGTTCGATTCTGTGCTGAAACTTTTTTTTCTTCTCTTTTTTCGAGGGGTTGTGGGTTCGAACCCGACCTGGTTTTTTGTGTTTGTGTGTGTGTGCGTTTTTTCCTCCTCTTTTCTCGAGAGGTTGCGGGTTCGAACCCGATCTTCTTTTTTTTCTCCAAAACCTGGAGGTTCAGCGCCAGCGGTTTTTATCGGTTGGCAATAATAACCATTGTGTCCTGTCGTTTAGTTTCTGGAAAAGTTAACCTTTGATCGCCGCTGTGCTGCGCCCAATAACAGGTTTTACTCAACGGTAGGAGAAGCACTACGGGTGAAGAGCCTTGACCAAGGTTGCAACTCTAGGATTGTTGCAGCTTCGAATACCACACCTACCAGACGAGCTGCGACGAAGCGTCTTGATAATCACTGGATTTGCTAACCCGTGCTGTAGAGCGTCTAATGGCCGATTGCGAGCAACAACACGCAACGCGAGGTACATTTATTGCTCATAATGAAGATTGCATTTTTGTGCTTTGGGTGTTACTATGGTTTGGTATCTGAATAAGATAATTGCGTTGGTGGAATTGCATTTCGAAAGAGTCGAACATTTCCCTCTCTGAATGTTTTGTACATCCGACGTTTCGTCGAATACTCTCTGATCAAAAGAACTTGAAAGTATTTTCTATGAGAGGGTAAAATCCTGTATCGAAGACTTTAAAGAATACCGTTTCGTTCCGCTCAAAGAGAATTTTCGACTTATCGCACGATAGGTGCGGCGAAGTTTGTTTTTGTGTAAAGAAAGTCAATATTTTCGAAACAGTATCAGGTAAAGTGTGTGACACTGCTAACATCTTCAATCATCGACCTATCAGTGACCTCTGTTTACAAGACAAGCAAAGCTCTTGAGCAGACGACACTGAAAGCAAAGTGGCGACCTACAGTACACGGACACTTTATCGTGGATCATCAGTATTGGCCGTACGAGAATTAAGAACAGAAAAGTACAGAACTTTCACTAATCTACAGTACACCCTCGTCTTGATTATCGTTCATTGATCCATTTGTACACACATAGGACTGTTCTAACACTCTACAGCAGTGTACAAAGGGATACCATAAGTCTCAGTCGTGACCCAAAGGGGACAGGTAAACACAAATGTACTTAACTTGGATTCGCAGAGAGCGGAACGAAAGGCACAATAACAGGAAGTTCCCGTGATGTGCGGCTGGTTGACCTGTCTTTCACTGCTTCGCTTGAAGTCGCTCCAAAGGACTCAATACGCACTTATTGTAGGAGATTTGTTGTTGGCATTTAGTTCTCTGTTTTCTACTTTCTGTCTATGCGTCTTTCTATCTTCTGTCTGCACAATGTGTGTGTGTGTGTGTGTGTGTGTGTGTGTGTGTGTGTGTGTGTGTGTGTGTGCGCGTGTGTGCGTGTGTGTGTGTGTGTGTGTGTGTGTGTGTGTGTGTGTGTGTGTGTGTAAGTGTTTATCTCTTCGCCTGTTATAGTGACGGTCATCTCTCTCTCTCTCTCTCTCTCTCTCTCTCTCTCTCTCTCTCTCTCTCTCTCTCTCTCTCTCTCTCTCTCTCAGCAAACAGACTTTACCAGCGTCAGTAGGTCCAGCTTACCTGACAGCATGGCTGCGCTGATAACAATGTGGGCGGGGCAACGTGCGTAGTGTTGACACGAGGCAGCAGTCTGCATAAACCTGACCAAAGTAGCGTGCTAACGGACTAATTGTCTATCTTTCCATGACAATGAAGATGAATGAATTTTTACGGCCTCAACCATTGTAAGCTATTCACCTCGAACCTCACAAAAGCTGGTTAGAAGAAAAAAAATAAACCTCGATTTTCCTGGTAATTAGTCTCTTCCGAATCGCGTAAGTAGACGCGGTGGGTCCATTGTTACCCACAATCCACTAAGGGGTCCTATCCCCAATCCTAACTGCCCGCTTTGGTATTATTGCACGTGCGTTCCATCCCATGCTGTTTGTTTGTTGTTACATTTTGAAACAGACCGGGACGGCCAACGCAATTTCTTTTCAACTGAAGTTATGAGTTCAGTACAGCTCTATACAGTTCTGCTCTGTTCACTTCACTTACCTTCACTTTAGTTCAGTTCCTTTCAAAACGTTGTTCTACACAGCACCGAATGCAGATATTCTCCTACTTCTTTTACAGAAACAAGAGAGAGAGAGAATCTGAATCTGAATCTTTATTATCAAGGCCAGCGACCCATTGTAATTACATCTCAAAACAATATTTGCTGTCATATCATCAAAGCGATCTACGAGTTGTTTTCACACTCCAATCGACATTCACGTAGCTTAAAAGCATAGTAGATATACATGGCTATTGATCTTAATTTCTTAGTATTTTGAGCTTGCATCAAGTTAGCCACTGTGTATACCCCAATATGTTTTGGTAACATGTAATTCAAGTATTTCGATCGCAAGGCATCATATGCATTACACTTTAGTAGAAAATGTTCCTCGTCCTCATCTTCCCTGCAAAATGGACATTGTACGTTATTCGTGTCTGAGTATCTCATGTTTGTCTTCAGAACATTTATTCCAAATCTGAATCGAATGAATATATCCCGAAATTTCTTGATATCAATCATATTCAGGTACTTTTCTAGACACACGTTTTGCTTGAAGGAGGAATACCACTTATAGCGTTCACTGCTTATGTTATTGCTATTCCAGTTTTGCAAGTAGCAGTCCATCAACCTCTGTTTAAAGTAGAATAAAAACAGCTTTACATTCTGAACGCCTCCGTTTAGCCACACAAATCCAAAACCCAATCCATATAGGCAATTTCTAACAGAATCAGCCCAGTTTCGTTTCTCTGGGATAGAAGACTTGAGTAGCATTTTGTACGCCTGCTTTGGAAGTCTATCATCTTTCATAATACATAGTTTAAACCAGTACTTCAAGACTCGGACATTGCTGTTGACATACAAAGGAAATCTTCCCAGATCGCCGTATATCATGTGGTTGGGTGATCTGTGATCAACCCCAAGAAACTTTTTGCACGCAAAAGTGTGTATTCTTTCTATTTTCTCCTGTTTATCAAGTCCCCAGATCTCTGCTCCATACAAAAGGGACGCCTGAACCTGTGCATCAAACAATTTGGCAAAAACACCTGTGTCAGTACTTCTGACTCTCCAGAGTGCTTTTAGCACATGT
>JAWQFJ010016320.1:17500-20000 GCA_034096865.1 Theodoxus fluviatilis | reverse complement strand
CCGTGACTGTAATTGTCGGAGTGCCTTACTTCTGACCTCAGGTTCTTCCATACCCAGGTAAGTGGTTTGAATGTGGGCTGCATGCGTTATCGAATATGTACGTGTGTATGGGCGTGTGTGTGCATGTGCGCGTGTGTTCGTGCGTCCGTGCATCCGTGCATCCGTGCATGCGTGTGTATGTGTGTGGTGTGTGTGTATGTGTGTGTGCGTGTGTGCTTGCATGCGTGTGTATGTGTGTGTGTGTGTGTGAACGCGCGCGCGCGTTTGTGTGTATGTGTGTGTGTGTGTGCATGGGTATACATGAACGCATTTGTGTACGTGAATGTGCGCGTGCATATTGTGAGAATCAGTTTGTGAGATTGCTTTCGCTCATGAGTGTGTGTGTGTGTGTGTGTGTGTGTGTGTGTGTGTGTGTGTGTGTGTGTGTGTGTGTTTGTTTAATAATGCTGATGCAAATAAACCTGTGTGTGTATGTGTATGTGCATGAGTGCGTGCATGAATGTGCGTGTGTGTGTGTGTGTGTGTGTGTGTGTGTGTGTGTGTGTGTGTGTGTGTGTGAACGTGTGTGTGTGTGTGAGCGTGTGTGCGTGTGCGCGCGTGTGTGTGTGTGTGTGTGTGTGTGTACGCGCGCGCGAGCATGTGTGTGCGTATGTGCGTACGTATGTGCGCGTGTGTGTGTGCATGTATGTGTATGTGTGTGTTTGTGTGTACGCATGTACATGAGTACGTGCGTGCATGTGTGTGTACGTGTGTGCATGCGTGCGTGCGTGCGCGCGTGCGTGCATGTGTGTGTGTATCCCGAGTGCCTTGTTCGCGCAGGCGAGTGTCTTTTGCGAGACCTGTCATGGAGTCGGGGAGGACTGACTGTCTCCAGTCAGCATGACAAATAGTAGTCCTCTGCTTGGTGAACGGGACGTGAGCTGAGACAGACGCTGTAGAGGGGGCAGTCAGGGAGGACAGAGAAGCTGACAAATAACGACAGTCACTGCAGGTGGCAGTGGGTTTGGGTACACTAACTTGCTTGCCTTGTGTTGCAGACTAGTGGCAGTGGGTTTGGGTACACTAACTTGCTTGCCTTGTGTTGCACGCTAGTGGCAGTGGGTTTGGGTACACTAACTTGCTTGCCTTGTGTTGCAGACTAGTGGCAGTGGGTTTGGGTACACTAACTTGCTTGCCTTGTGTTGCAGACTAGTGGCAGTGGGTTTGGGTACACTAACTTGCTTGCCTTGTGTTGCACGCTAGTGGCAGTGGGTTTGGGTACACTAACTTGCTTGCCTTGTGTTGCAAGCTAGTGGCAGTGGGTTTGGGTACACTAACTTGCTTGCCTTGTGTTGCAGGCTAGTGGCAGTGGGTTTGGGTACACTAACTTGCTTGCCTTGTGTTGCAGGCTAGTGGCAGTGGGTTTGGGTACACATACAAGGTAGCAAATGAGATGTTGATATCGCAAAGCGAAGCAATGGAGAGACATGAGGCTGACTGTGAAACAACTTGAATCTCTGGTAAGGGGAAGTTGGATGGCGAGGGGCGGAGAGAAGGAGGAAGGGAGGGGAAGAACAGAGATGAGGGGGGAAGGGGGGGGGGAGTACAGAGAGGGGCGAGGGGGCACGTGAGGGGGTTGGTGGGGCTGAAATGGTCGTTGTTGCCAACATTTCCGGACACTGTACCTGAGGTACTGATCGGACAGAGTATCTCAGTTTGAAATCTCGGCATTTGAACGAGAACGAGACCGCAGCCGCCACTCCGCCTGACTAACTTCGCACGCCCGGGGAGTTATGCTAAGATCCGGCCACGTTAATGTTTCTGCGTTTTGTGACAATCATCTTGCTCGGCGGTACTGTACTCCATGCACCTTAACGGTCCGCGTGATTCGGGTGTAATCTTAAGCTAAACGACTTTTCTTGGCGCTGCTGAAATGGTCGAAGACGGAAACATTCGGAACGACGTTTAGCTTAAGATTACACCCGAATCACGCGGACCGTTCAGGTGCATGGAGTACAGTACCGCCGAGCAAGACTTTTGTCACAAAACGCAGATATATTAACGTGGCCGGATCTTGCCATAACACCCCGGGCGTGCGAAGTCAGTCAGGCGGAGTGGCGGCTGCGGTCTGAGCTGAGCGCTATCATCGGTATGTCACGTGACTCTAAGGACGAGATTTCACACTGAGGTACTCTGTCCGATCGGACGCAGTACCTCAGGTACAGTGTCCGGAAATGTTGGCAACAACGACCATTTCAGCGTTGGTGGGAGGTAAGAGGGAAAGGGTAAAAACGTGTCAGAAAACTGATTCAGCGCCAGCTGGTGTAGTAAAGGTCTGAAGCCTGATGTGGATCTGGGAATGAGTTTTGAGGAGGGAGGGAACGAACGAACGAACGAACGAATTTATTTCAGGGGGCCATCCGCCCATTTGAATCATTAGTACAAAGGAAAAAACAAAACCTAAACAACAATACATATTTGCTTCACTCCACAACTTGCAGTGTTGCACACGTAATGTATA
>JAWQFJ010016320.1:7500-15000 GCA_034096865.1 Theodoxus fluviatilis | reverse complement strand
GGTCAAAAACGTGTCTCTGACATGCTTTCTGGGAAGTTTGATAGAAGGCAAGGCCGCAAGGCTCAAAAGCGGGGTAGTGGCTTGACCGGCATGCTCATCGGTGAGGAAAAATCCGCTGTCGCCTCGTAGCCAGAAGTGGTGGGTTTCGAATAATCCGCAAATAAGAGATCGTTATCTCCAAGTGTGTCTAATCCCAAAGAAGGCGAGATGACCGAAAATTGTGGAAGGATTTGAAACGTTTCGTAACCGGTTCCATGAATACATCATGGCGACTATTTCGCTTGACCTAGATCTAAAAACAAAAACAATCTGGTCGAGCGACAACTCGCAATCTTTGGGTTCGCCCAACCCTGAGAAAGTAGAAAATAGCACCTGAGGATTATAACTGGGAGAAAAGATAGCGAAATGGAGAAACATTTTACTTTCACCTTGACCAAAATAGTCTGTGCCGGATGAGCAAGAAATCGTAATCTTTGAATGCAGCCCACCTTGAGGAAGAAGAAAATAATGACTGAGGATTACAAGAAGAAAGAAAGACGATAGGAGAAAAATAGGGGGAAAATAGGGGAAGGAGGGTCGTGAAAAGGGGGAGCGGAAGTTGGAGGGGACTGATTAGGAAGAGGGCGTGTGGAAAAAAGGGGTGAGGACTCATAGGAAGAAAGTCGACGAGAGGGCGCAGAGGGGTGGGGGATAGTGGGGACGAAAACTGGGCAAGGATAGGGCAGCAAAAGCAGCAATGGACACAGGGAACAGGGGGTGGGGGTGGGATCGAGGTAGGAGCCAGTAGGAGGGACGGGTGGAGGGGTGAAACGGCGATGCAGGTGTAGATGTGGGTGGGAGGATCAGAGCCTAAGAATGGAGATCCTGTCCGGGAGGGGTGGACGTTACAAGACACCAGCTGTAAGACAGGCGGGTAGGTGGGTTGGACATGGACTGAATGACAACTTGGGGGGTACTGGACAACACCTGAGATTAAGGGATCGATGACCATACTCAAGCCGTAGCCTTGTGACTGAACACGGATCCATCTGACCTAAGGTGGCTATTGGATGGACGGGCGTGTTCGAGATCCATGATTACGGCTTGGACACCGAGGTCAACAGAGATCGGATTGGAGACAATTCCTGTGGGGAAATGAACAGCGGCAGTGGAGCATATCAGGACAAAGGGGTCGCTCTATCGGCAGACTACATTCATTATTTGTTCTGGGTACACTGAAGCTGTAGACGCCGGGACTTGGAATGTGAGAGTAGCTTGCATGCTAGTGGCTGCCGGAGAATACGATTATATAGTTTGTTGTGCAGAAGATCTCTTCATTTGTAAATTCCAGCTGGAACAATCATAATGGAAACACTTTTCATTCGCAGTTTGCACTGATCAGTATCAGTGTGTCGAGTATCTGTTTTATCAAAACAAGTCACTACTTATATTTTGGATCTTTTCTTTTTCTAATGGAGGGGGTGGGGTGGGGGCGGGGGAAGAGAAAATGGGATTCTATCCTTTATTATTCTTGATCCTTACTTCTTTCAACCATTCCTCATCGTTTTAGAGATATACGTGGCCAGCACAGTCTTCTTTTAGTTCTCCCGTGTGACACGCAAGGAAAGCCAGACAGGGAAACAGTGTAACAGCACACAGGGACAAATCATACGCTAATACGACCGTGTCAGGTCGACAGCTCGAGCAACAGTAATCGTAGTGCACTGCTGTTGACTCGACCCCACCTTTGATCTCCACTCTCTTCACACCCCACTCCCCAAAGCTCCACCTGTGCACTCTTCGCCCCTCCCCCACAACACACCCACTCCCCCACACTCACTTCCCTTTTCCAACCACCACTACTTCCTTCCACAACCCCCCGGCCTTACAGTCCCTCGTTACGCTCTAACACTGAACGCCAAGCCTCCCGCGCCACATGTTGCAAGCTTCTATGGCCTCCTCTCACGTGGACACATTTCTGGCAACCACGCACATACGTGTATTAGACAGAGACAGAAATGTACACGAAATTCATATTCAGGCGTGCGGACGTCCTACAACAGACAGATGAAGTAGTAGAAGCCACAGAAATATCTAATCTAGTGAAGCGAGGATGCCATTAGGACATCTTGCTGGACACATCTCTACTCCTACATCACAATCAGAAAACCATGTATTTGGCTGTTCGAGGGAGTGTCCGACGGACATGATAAAATAGTACGTGTTTCTAATGGGCGGACACTCAACAGAACATTGCTTCTGGGACTTGCGAGCACGACATTTCCTATGGAAATGCCATAGTTGCCAGAACATTGCCACCTTCGAGCACGCCCAAAACATTTTTGCCACTTGCAAGTGCGACCCTTCCTATGGAAACGGCATAGTTGCCAGAAATGTATCCACGATTGAAGAGGTTTTTACCAAGCCTCCCTAGCCACATGTTGTATGTAGGCTTTTACACGCTGTTGAAACACTGGCAACACAAAGGTGACTTCTGTCATAACAATTCGCGTCACGACGTTGCTAAAGGCCTCTTCACACGTGGCAAGCTTTCTGGCAACTATGCACTTGCCATAGCAAACATCGCGTTCACAAGTTGCCAGAAAGTGTTTGGGCGTCCTCGCACGTGGCAAGACTTCTGGCAAGTCTCCACTTGCCATTGCAAAACTCGCACTCGCACGTGGCAAGACTTCTGGCAAGTCTCCACTTGCCATTGCAAAACTCGCACTCGCACGTGGCAAGACTTCTGGCAAGTCTCCACTTGCCATTGCAAAACTCGCACGTGGCAAGACTTCTGGCAAGTCTCCACTTGCCATTGCAAAACTCGCACGTGGCAAGACTTCTGGCAAGTCTCCACTTGCCATTGCAACACTCGCACGTGGCAAGACTTCTGGCAAGTCTCCACTTGCCATTGCAAAACTCGCACGTGGCAAGACTTCTGGCAAGTCTCCACTTGCCATTGCAAAACTCGCACTCGCACGTGGCAAGACTTCTGGCCAGTCTCCACTTGCCATTGCAAAACTCTCACGTGGCAAGACTTCTGGCAAGTCTCCACTTGCCATTGCAAAACTCGCACGTGGCAAGACTTCTGGCCAGTCTCCACTTGCCATTGCAAAACTGGCACGTGGCAAGACTTCTGCACTTGTCATTGCAAAACTCGCACGTGGCAAGACTTCTGGCAAGTCTCCACTTGCCATTGCAAAACTCGCACGTGGCAAGACTTCTGGCAAGTCTCCACTTGCCATTGCAAAACTCGCACGTGGCAAGACTTCTGGCAAGTCTCCACTTGCCATTGCAAAACTCGCACGTGGCAAGACTTCTGGCAAGTCTCCACTTGCCATTGCAAAACTCGCACGTGGCAAGACTTCTGGCAAGTCTCCACTTGCCATTGCAAAACTCGCACGTGGCAAGACTTCTGGCAAGTCTCCACTTGCCATTGCAAAACTCGCACTCGCACGTGGCAAGACTTCTGGCAAGTCTCCACTTGCCATTGCAAAACTCGCACTCGCACGTGGCAAGACTTCTGGCAAGTCTCCACTTGCCATTGCAAAACTCGCACGTGGCAAGACTTCTGGCAAGTCTCCACTTGCCATTGCAAAACTCGCACGTGGCAAGACTTCTGGCAAGTCTCCACTTGCCATTGCAAAACTCGCACGTGGCAAGACTTCTGGCAAGTCTCCACTTGCCATTGCAAAACTCGCACGTGGCAAGACTTCTGGCAAGTCTCCACTTGCCATTGCAAAACTCGCACTCGCACGTGGCAAGACTTCTGGCAAGTCTCCACTTGCCATTGCAAAACTCGCACGTGGCAAGACTTCTGGCAAGTCTCCACTTGCCATTGCAAAACTCGCACGTGGCAAGACTTCTGGCAAGTCTCCACTTGCCATTGCAAAACTCGCACGTGGCAAGACTTCTGGCAAGTCTCCACTTGCCATTGCAAAACTCGCACGTGGCAAGACTTCTGGCAAGTCTCCACTTGCCATTGCAAAACTCGCACGTGGCAAGACTTCTGGCAAGTCTCCACTTGCCATTGCAAAACTCGCACTCGCACGTGGCAAGACTTCTGGCAAGTCTCCACTTGCCATTGCAAAACTCGCACGTGGCAAGACTTCTGGCAAGTCTCCACTTGCCATTGCAAAACTCGCACTCGCACGTCTTCTGGCAAGTCTCCACTTGCCATTGCAAAACTCGCACGTGGCAAGACTTCTGGCAAGTCTCCACTTGCCATTGCAAAACTCGCACTCGCACGTGGCAAGACTTCTGGCAAGTCTCCACTTGCCATTGCAAAACTCGCACTCGCACGTGGCAAGAACACTGCGCTGTCGAGTTGCCGTGGAATGGAAGCACGTTCTATCGCCATTGCCCACAATAAAACGTCCGCGAACAGCCAGTGGGATGGGATATTACTTGTGACGTAATAGTGGAAACTTATTATCCAATTATCGTGATGGCAGTCGGCTTCCGCCGATTCGAATCGTGTATGGTTTGTGCCAGTTAATGTCAGTTGTACGGTCTCGCCTGAAAATACGTGTTCGCTGCAATTAAGGCGTGGATCTTCGCCTTGACAAACGAATGCATCTATGTGCGTGAGTGTTGACATGGATAGCGGAGTTATTGTAGACCACTGCACCATATCTGAATGATTGCGGGGAGTTGGTTCGTGTAGGAGTTCGTAAATATCGGGGGTGTTTTCTCCGTTCTCATTTAGCTGTTTTACTGGATACACAAAAAATTACTTTTCTGTCCTTAAAAAACAGTGTGAGGAGGCCTTAGCAGTGTAGAATGAAAGATTTGTCCCTTAAAGTGTTTTTCTTCGACTTATGTATTTGGACCGTATTATTGTCCTGCGATCTTATGATGTATTGAAGACGAATAAGCTGTGTTCAGAATGAATGAACGTCAGACCAATTCTTCAACTAAATAATTGAATTATCTGTGAGTTTCACACCACGTCTGTACTGCCCTCCCGTAAAAGGGGTAATGCTGATAAATGGCCAAAGGAGAGATGGCCAGTCATCCTAGGTGTTGTGATCACAGGAAAGGCTCAGATAGTCTACAATACTCTGCCTCTGGAGGAAGCAGCAGATTATGCTACCCTGAAAGCAGAGATACTCAAGCGGTATGCTCTGACTCCAGAAGCATACAGGCAGAAGTACATGAAATGTAGAAAGCAGGACAAAGAGAGCTACAAAGAGTTCGCTGCAAATTTGAAGGGAGCACATGACATATGTATGAGATTAAAAGGTGCAGGGGACAAAGTGAAGACAAGGCTAGCAAAGTGGGAGATGTTGGAGAGATTCAAGTGGTCAGTACCTACCAATATCAGGATATATATTGGGGAGAAACAAGTTGATGATATGTTTGAGGCAGCATCTTTGGCAGACAACTATGAACTCATTCATGAGCAGAGTCAGGGACAGAAGAAGTGGGGAAATAGGAGCAAGCCTTCATTCAAGAAGGATTGATCAGAGAAGGCGGATCAAAGGCAACTAGAGAGAGAACAGCAAGGCTATAGAGGGAATAGTAAGAAACCCATAAAGTGTTTAACTTGTCAAAAGACAGGGCACATAGCGAAGAACTGTTGGTCCAAGGTACCAAAAGCAGAGGTCAAGGGTAGAGTAGCCCTAGTGAGGACTATGGAGAAGGCAATGCAGAAAGCAAAACTATGGCAAGGGCCAATGGATCAGACATCGAATGTTATGAGGGACGCCTTGAACAGTTCAGATGTCAGGGATCAGTCAGATCACTCTTCCGAGAAAGTGATAGGAGGAAGTTATGAACCCTTCATGTCAGTCGGTGAAGTGAAGGTAGGCCAGAGAGTAGCACCCATAACAGTACTGCGAGATACTGGAGCTTCGTTGACCATTTTGAGATCTGGAGTAGTACCAGACAGAGATCAGTCTTTCACAGGGAAGAGAGTGTTGATATCCGGAATAGGGGGAGCGGTGCAGTCGATTCCACTGCACGAAGTCGAGTTGAGCACTCGAGAATACACGGGTCTAGCCTGTGTGGGACTATGTCCAGAACTACCAGTTCCTGGTGTGGATATCTTGGTAGGCAATGATTTGGCTGGTGGAGAAGTGGCTATAGGCAGTGTCCAGAGTGATGCTGTCGAGACATCCATGAGTGAGATGTCGAACTCAGTTGGAGTCGAACAACACTCGACCAAAGAGATGCGTTCTGATGGCGAGATGGTTGTGGGCTGTACCAAGGGCGGTACTGGCAAGGCATCCTCGAAAGAGATGTCAGACTCAACTGTAGTGGAATGCCCTTCTACCAAAGCTAGTGATCAGATTAGCAGTAGGGAAACGGGTTGTGCGTCAACCACGATGTCGAGGGAAACGACATCAGACCCTGTGATGGTTGAATTCCCAACTGAAGAGTCAGAGGAGGGTGAAAACGCCTGCTCCATTGGAGTGCTGACTCGGTCTGCTCGAAAGAGGCTGAGTGCTTCTGAGTCGAATCTTGGTGAGACTTTCATGGCTTCATTAATGAATGAAGATAGTGAGAGAGGAGATCAACTGATGGAGAATCTGGATGATGACTCCACTGAGACCACGTTTGTGTCAGAGATAGATACTGGTCAGCGTAGTGACGTGTCTACGCTCATCAAAGAGCAACAGGATGACAGTAGCCTGGCTCACCTCTGTCTGTACTTGGGGAATGAAATATCTTCCTTCACAGGCTGAAGGACGAAAAGTGCAAAACGACAACTGTGAGAAGCAGTGCTGATGTGATTGCGATGTAGAGATGGGAGTTTGCCGCGCTTTTTCTCTCCGATCCTGAAGTGTGGACTCTCGCTTTTCTAGGAAAGGGTTAGGTGACAATCTATAGCTTTAGTGTGCGCGAAGGTGCACGCGCGAGTGTAGAAAGAGTGAAAGAAATGTAAATGATTTAGAACTCATCAACAAGTGGAATAGTAGGTGGGAGGCGAAGAAACCTTTTCCAATAACAGAATGAGACTGTTGGGATGTAGACCAACAAAGGACTTAATGTGTGTGTGTGTGTGTGTGTGTGTGTGTGTGTGTGTGTGTGTGTGTGTGTGTGTGTGTGTGTGCGTGTGTGTGTGTGTGTGTGTGTGTGTGTGTGTGTGTGTGTGTGTGCGTGTGTGTGTGTATGAGAGAGAGAGAGAGAAAGAGAGCGAGAGCGAGAGAGAGAGCGTGTGTATATTCGTGAGTGCATGCATGTGCGTGTGCGTGTCTGTGTGTGTGTGTGTGTGTGTGTGTTTGTGATTTGGAATAAAATTAATGTTTCTAATCGAACTTGCGAAATTATCATGCAAGAACGTACAGTTGTGAATATTTTGATGACAGTCAGTTCCCAAGTCAAGCAGACAGGTGTTTGTACCTTGTGATCAGTGGAGGCATGTGCCATTCTTGGGGAACATTTTGCCAGTTGAGCGATGATTTCAGAAGAGTTGTATTAATGGTATGCTATATCAAAACCTGTGATGACCTTTTGGATTTCTTGATGTACGATGTATTGCAACACTCCCATTTTGATAAACAATGTTAAATATGA
>JAWQFJ010016320.1:0-2500 GCA_034096865.1 Theodoxus fluviatilis | reverse complement strand
TGTCAGGTCAGCATTTTCGGTATGTTACCCATGGATCATCTAATAAACATAAAAGCACTAACACAAAAATCACAGGATGGGTTTTCAGGTTTAATTCTGTAAACAAAGCACAAACACACTCTCAATGACAACACTTAAAACTATCTTGATGCAATCGGTTTCCTGTGGATTTTAATGAAGTATTCATTACCACAAAATCCAATATCATAACACTGTCATCTATGCTCATACAAATATTGTTACCAAACCCCCCACCCCCCCACCCCCCACCCCCAACTTTCAGACCACTTCTCCATGAACACACACCTACTGCTTGTTTTTGGCTGTCCTGTAGTCCAGTGCAGTGGTCAACCTGACCAGAACAGGTGTTACGAAACGCATATTTCCCCTTTGATATCGGTTGTTGTTATGTTATGCAGTGGGTTGGGTATGGTCTGCCAAGCCGTTATGTACTTTAGATATTTCTGCCAAACCAATATTAATTGCAAGATTTGTGTTGTGCGTGGAAACTTGGAAGGGAAACCAGATCGTGAACCTTGTTTTCCTTCTTACATTGAGACGGACTTAGTAGAACGTTTAAGCTGAGATTGAGCACATCTCGGTTTGTGTTTAACCATTAACCAATCCCCAGTAAACTTTTTTAGAAGGCGGACAAAATGAGGTGGCTCGATTAACTGATCAATGGGAAATGACCAGTTAGACGAACAAGTGATTGGTCGCTTGGAGGAAAACGCGACTCAAGACCCCCTCTAGTGATGTGATTGGACGAGGACAGCTAGGAGATTTTGGCTGTCATATAAAAACCCGTGTTGTGTAGAAATACGTGGTGCCCCTTGTAGATTTTTCACAGGAACAGACCACGAAGGTAGGGTGCCCTGTTGAGTGATCGCCTGCAGTGCGAACTGTGAAAAACACGATGAAGTTTCTCCTCTGAAAGCAATGCCCGGCCGTTTTCTACATGTGACTCTGCATCGCCAGAGGGCTGAATGGAATTCCGCCCTCACTCTCGCCCGGGGAACAGCCTCAGTCTCAATTATCACAAGTTTCTCTTCTGAAAGTTTTTCCCCCACAGAAAATGCTCTACCGTCACCCTGCCCTGAGAAAAAGACTTCAAAATTTCTCCAATGTTCGAGAAGAGCTCTGCTGTAAAGTGACGATTGACTCCATCATTGCGTCGACCTCCTCGATATGCGCCCGACCGTCCAGCCGCCTGTCACGACAGAGTGATGTCGTCTGCTCAGGATCTACACGGAGGACCCAGTGAGGAGTCGACATCTACGATCATCCCCTGAGCCTTTGCACCACAGCCAGCCCAAGTCCAAGTCTCAGGACGCCGTTTTCCTCTACTTGGAAAAGAATATCGCCTGCCTGCTCCCCTGCGGAGCATTTTCCTTTTTCATCGTTTTTGTGAAAGTGAATTCCTCAATTGGATATCCCAAACCCCTCTCCCCCTCTCGCTCCAGCTGTACTCCGCTCTCACGCTCGCGCGTGCACGCTCGCCTCTGATTGGCTGAAAACCGTCGAAGCTCAGCTAAGTATCATACATCCAATATTGGTTTGGCAGACCACTTAGTTTAATTATCATTTTGGGGAAATGATTTATTTTGCTTATAATGTGTTTAGGTTTTGATTCATTGATTATTGTGTCAACAATTTAACTCGTAACTTTTGTCTTATGCATGATTAAAGATCTTTGAAGTTTGATTTTGGTATTCCCATATCTCATTTACAGACGTATTTGATCATTGTTTGAATGGGAATGGAAGGTTCCAAGTAGGTAGTTGCAGTTTATCCTTAGACAGAAAACGATCCAAAGCTGAAGATTAATCATCTTATACCTACTTGTGACAACAGGCATCACTGTGTACAGGTTTTCACCACCATGCACTATTTCAAATCACTCAGCCATACAGTTCCATGTGTAATTGGCATCACACACAATCATCACTAACACTTTCACACTTTCACACTTTCAGGACAATGGTCAAGGTGGACAGATATGTCATCACTGACCACAGCTGATGATGCACTTCCACCATGCACAATGTCACATTCATGGACCTAACCCTTTCCCTTGTGGGATTCTGTGGCCGAATGGTTAGCGCGCAGGACCTACAGTCGCTTGCGGCCAGTGGTTACGGCGTTCGAAGCTGTGCGGTTCCCAGAGTTGCATCCTTGAGCAAGATGCTTAACTCGCATTGCTTCTCCCCACCCAAGAGTAATATCGGGTACCTGTGAGGACAATGTTGGCAAAATATAGTGCGATTAACCCTTGTATGCGGCCAAGCGCCAGCATCAGGTTGGAATACTCCCCAGGGAGCGGAGTTAGTGCTGGTACCTGACTGTGTGCGTCTTAAATGTCTGTCACTATGTTTGTTGTGAGGTACCAGTAAGGATTGATCAAGATGCCCAGTGATCAGGGGGTAAAGTGTAAAGCGGTTTGAGCACCGATCAATGGTGGAAAGTCGCTATATAAAATCACACCTTTACCTTTACCTTT
>JAWQFJ010016318.1:2500-12095 GCA_034096865.1 Theodoxus fluviatilis | reverse complement strand
GTGGTCCGATGGTCAGCGGGTAAAACAGTGTATTGAACACGCATGAATTTGTGAAGTCTTAATGTGAAAAATATTACTCCAACATCATGTCGAATCCCCCACATACACATACAAACACACATGCACACACACAAACACATACACACACCCACCCCACACACATAACACATTCCACATTCACACACACACGCACGTTGATGATGGATGGATGAGGTGGATGGATGGATGAGGGTGGGTGGATGAATGGGATGGGTGGGGTGTGGGTGGAATAGGGATGGGTGGATGGAATGCGATGGATGGGTGCAGTGGGTGGGTGGGTAGGTGGATGGGTGGATGGGATGGGATGGGATGGATGGATGGTGGATGGAGATGGGTGGATGGGATGGATGGAGGATGGATGGATGGATGGGTGGTGGATGGGATTGGGTGGCCGGATGGATGGATGGATGGTGGGATGGTGGATGGGATGATATGGAAGGATGGATGGATGGATGGATGGATGGAGGTGGGATGGGGATGGATGGGTGGTCATGGATCGATGGATGGGTGGATGGTGGATGGTGGATGAGGATGGGCGATGGATGGATGATGGGAGGATGGATGGGTGGGAGATGGGATGGATGGATGGATGGATGGATGGATGGATGGGATGGGATGGATGGGATGGATGTGATGGATGGATGGATGGATGGGATGGATGGATGGATGATGGGTGGGTGGTGGGTTGGATGGTGGGATGGATGGATGGTGGATGGATGGATGGATGGATGGTGGATGAGAATGGGATGGATGATGGGTGGATGGGTGGATGGGTGGATGATGGGATGGGTGGATGGGTGGATGGGTGGATGGATGGATGGATGGATGGATGGATGATGGGTGGATGGATGGATGGATGGATGGATGGATGGATGGATGGATGGATGGATGGATGGATGGATGGATGGATGGATGGATGGATGGATGGATGGATGGATGGATGGATGGATGGATGGATGGAACTTGACGGCATATCCACGTTTGTAGGCTATGTGAGGCGACTGATCACGACAGATGAATTGATCAGTTAGAATGAGAGCGAGTCAAGTCACACTTTTGTAGTTATTCGACTCTTTCGAATCGCATAGGGAGACACGGTGGGTCAACTCATTCATACCCCCAGTTCACAGGAGTCTATTCTTACCCCCAGTTCTCAGGGGGTCTATTCTTAAACCTCAGTTCACAGGGGGTCTATTCTTACCCCCAGTTCACAGGGGGTCTATTCTGAAACCTCAGTTCACAGGGGGTCTATTCTTACTCCCAGGTCGTAGGAGGTCTATTCTTATCCCCAGTTCATAGGGGGTCTATTCTTACCCTCAATTCATAGGGGTCTATTCCTACCCCCAGTTAATTGGGGGTCTATTCTTACCCCCAGTTCATAGGGGGTCTATATTTATCCCCCAGTTCAGAGGAGGTCATGTTCCCCCCAGTTCAAAGAGGGTTTTTTTTTACCCCGCCCCCCCCCCCCCCCCCCCCCCCAGTTTCCAGTATGATGAACCTCAAAAGAAAGATATAATCGTTGGTGTGGAATAGACCGCTCTCTGTTCCAGCAATGAACCACGTGACAACACCTGACGTGTCTTGCTTATTCCCTCCACCAGGAACTCCATAAAAATGTGCAGACCAGCAACGAGGCATGGCAAAGCGGGGCATGGCAAAGCGGGGCATGGGGCATGGCAAAGCGGGGCATGGGGCATGGCAAAGCGGGGCATGGCAAAGCGGGGCATGGCAAAGTGGGGCATGGCAAAGCGGGACAAACAAAATGCATTCTCCAGCAACATAAAACAACGCGTTGGTGGCAGAGTTATGGAGAGCATGCAACCGCCCTGGTCAGACTCTACTGAATGCGCTGCAATCAAGGTTTGTTCTGTTGTGGATATTCAGTATTCAGAAGGACGTGGGGAGAGAGACAGAGAGAAAGAGAGAGAGAGAGAGAGAGAGAGAGAGAGAGAGAGAGAGAGAAAGAGAGACAGACAGAGACAGACACACACATGCACACACACACACAGTCAGACAGACAGACAGACAGACAGACAGACAGACAGACAGACAGACAGACAGACAGACAGACAGACAGACAGACACACAGATAGACAGACAGACACACAGACACATAGACACACAGACACACAGACAGAGACAGAGACAGAGGCAGACAGAGAGACAAACAGAGACAGACACACACATGCACACACACACACACACACAGTCAGACAGACAGACAGACAGACAGACAGACAGACAGACAGACAGACATTCAGACAGAGAGACAGGGAGAAAGATTGACATAGTGACAGAGTGAAAGTCAGAGACAGAGAGAGAGAGAGAGAGAGAGAGAGAGAGAGAGAGAGAGAGAGATTTACCTGTTGTATTGACAGCTGCCCTGACCACGGCCATGGCTCTTTCCATTGTGTTCTGTCCTCCACAACCTTCCTCTCCTCAGTGGAGGCGACAGACAGCCTACACACACAGGCACTTTAGGAATGACGACAAAGTAAAACTTACGTGACCGTATTCTCCAGAACACCGAGGCGGATGTCCAGACCGGTGTAGCTTGTCAGGGGAGGTAGGGCCACCGGTGTCCAGCGAAGAGACTCCCTCTAAAGCAACACCGTTTTACTGGCCATGCTGTCACATCGACTGAGAAGCTGAATTATTTTTTTTTCTCCCCACGCTGGCAGACGAACAGCCTGAAAGGCGAACTGGCTAGAAGTTTTCAGGGGTGGAGGACAAACTGTTCAAACGTTGGGAGGCCTATACCTGAAACAATCTCTCACAGACGGAGCGACCGACTGACTACACGGTGGGCTAAGTGGAGGACCACTGAGTCCTGAGCTACGGGGCGAGCCTGTGGTGACCTGGGGTCGAGTTTGGTTTCGACCTCAAGGTCGGGATCTATCTGACGTCACAGCTGACGTTTTGACCCCTGCTTCGACAGACATGCGCAGTGCGTGATGGAGAGATTCCCTGTCAGGAAGAAAGAGAGGAGTTAGTAGGCTTGTTCAGGAGTACCAAGCGCTGCATGAGCGCTTCATGTTGGCAATTGAGCGCTCTTTGCCTCTCGTGAACGCCTACAGATACAGTGCAACGCTTCACTTGTTAAAGGGAGGTAAATCTTCTGCGCCGCATGTTGTGTTGCTAGACGCTAAGAAAGTGTTTTCTTTGCCAAAGACATCGTTTATGCACGTTTAAATGTATTTGCATGAATAAAGTCCACTACTGTGTCATCCTAACTTGCCATTTCTCGCGCACACAGAGCGCTTGGGGCAAATAAAGCCCGTTCCAGTCCCAAAATGATGTTTCAGAGGGTTATTTCGGCCAGTGCGGGATCGAAGACGCCATTTTGAAAATCGTGTGAATCACCTCGGATGCGTGGTTTTCTGTGATGCACAGCGCTGAGTGAATCACGCCCCCAAATTGCTGTTCAGGAGTGAAACATGTGCAGCGCTGTGCAGCGCTTTGCAGCGCTGCGCCTCCTGAACAAGCCTGGTGTGTTGTACTTGTAAGGCGCAACCCTCCACCCCACCCCCACCCCCCACCCCGTGTTCCCGCTGTCAGTGATTGTGTCCTGCTGGCTTGACGACAACCCACTGCAAAGTCAAGAATTCGCACATCACTTATAACGTGCAACTGTCTGGGGATGGGGGGGTGGGGGGGGGGGGGGTGGAAGTACGAAAACACATAGGTTGAAATTGGCGAAAGAGGCGCTATTGTGTTTGTAGTCCGGATTTGGTGACACGGAGCAGCGGCAAGACCTGAAACACGACGCAATACAGAGGTAGAGTTAGTCGCCTGCACAGCGCGGACGTGGATGTTTTGCAATGTTGCCGCCATTTTGTTTCATACAAAGTAGATCTATCACTGAAACGACTCAGGTAACTGGATGGATGGATGGATGGATGGATGGATGCAAAATCATCTGAAGCACGTCGGATTGGTGATTCACAGCGCTGCTCAGCGCTGAGTGAATCACGCCCCAAAATTGCCGTTCAGGAGTGAATCACATGCAGCGCTGAGCAGCGCTTTGAATCGCTGCGCCTCCTGAACAAGCCTAGTGTTTACCCACAGCCCACACGGGAAATCAGGTACATGAGAACACAGTTACACATGAAAACGACATTAGTCACCAAGAAATAGCAAAATGACTCCGCAGTGAACAATATAGAAACATTACCTAACATGTAGGGGGAAAATCTCTGGAATAACATACGCTGGTATTTTGAAATGTTGCTGTAATTATTTTTATGTTCATGCCACAATTTGTAATCACTGAAATAAATCAAGTGAATGCAAGCAGACCTTTGCAAGCACACACGATAACGACATCATTCACCGACGAGAAGCGACAAGACCATGTATACATATATATATATATACATACGCGTGAAGAGTACAGAAACATTACACCAAAATTTAATGAGAAACCTCCGACTTGAAGGCTGGGAGAAGATTTTGAAATGTTGTCATCATAAACAGTATTTCATGCGCTGTAGACAGATCCATTTAGTGACTCAAGAAAACGAAGGCAAGGTGTTTCAAATGCACACGAAACCGGCATTGTTCAACAAGAACAGAAAAACACAGAAACACTACCCAAAATGTATGTGCGTGTGTGTGTGTGCGTGCTTGCGTGCGTGTGTGTGTGTGTCTGTTTGTGTGTGTGTGTGTGTGTGTTTGTGTTTGTGTGTGTGTGTGTGTGTGTGTGTGTGTGTATGTATGTGTGTGTGTTTGTGTGTGTGTGTGTGTTTGTGTGTGTGTGTGTGTGTGTGTTTGAGTGTGTGTGTGTGTGTGTGTGTGCGTGTGCGTGCGTGTGTGTGAGTGTGTGTGTGTGTGTGTGTGTGTGTGTGTGTCTGTGGAGGAGGAGCAAATACCCCACACAATACTCATGTGGGCAGTTTGAAATATTGCCGTCACATTCTATTTACATACAACATAGAGAAATCATTGAAACGACTCAAGATAAGTACAGTAAATTCAGTGTTGCAAAGGCACGCGGAAGCGACATTTTTCAGCGAGGCGACCACATCATGTGTTGGCGATTTCACCGCCAGCTTTTTACAAACGAGCAGACCGCAGCCGTCCATAACACGCGTTGTCAGACGGACCCGTTCTGACAGCGTCCACGCTCTCCCCTCTGTCTTCCTGTGCTGTTGGCCATCTCCCTGAGTCCTCCTTGCTCATCCCAGGGCTAATATCGCCGTGCCGTCTGCTGAAGTAGCTGCATTTGAGTGAAAGTCTTCCATTGCAGTAGGTACGTAACTACGCAGGCGTTTTCTTCTGCCTTGCTTCTCTCTGACGAGTTTGACTCAAGCCTTCTGCTTTGCTTCTCTCTGACGAGTTTGACTCAAGCCTTCTGCTTTGCTTCTCTCTGACGAGTTTGACTCAAGCCTTCTGCTTTGCTTCTCTCTGACGAGTTTGACTCAAGCTTTCTGTTTTGTTTGTCTCTGACGAGTTTGACTCAAGCCGTCATGAAAGCTCTGTGTTACGCCTCGTGCGTTCCCGCACGCCCTCACACTTCTGAACCGAAGCGTTGATTTGGAAAGGCCTCATCCCACAACAAATGGGTGGTGAGAGAGGTATCTAACAGACAGAAGTCGGTTAGACATCCGATTAGGGGCTACACCAGAGGACTTGTCCGAGGGCACGGGTGGGGGAAGGACAGCGGGCCACACAATGTGGCGAACCATTCCATCTGATTGGAGTTTAACTCTTTTTTAATGTAAGTTCCAAGAAAATACTAATTTATTCATTTATCAGCGCCAATAAGATGCCATGGCTCGTTAGCTTGAGGTCCCGCACCCCTCTCCTCGGACCAGTCCACTAGTGTGGCCCGTTATCGGAAGTCTTTCTCAGAATTCATTCGGACAAATACATTTGGTGAACCTTCAATAATACGAACTGATATTGTATTGTATTGTATTTATTGTATGGTATTTAATGTATTGTATTTATTGTATTGTATTTAATGTATTGTATTTATTGTATTGTATTTCTTGTATTGTTTTTATTGTATTGTATTTATTGCATTGCATTGTATTGCATTGCGTTGTATTGCATTGCTTTGTGTTGTGTTGTATTGTATTGTATTATATTGTGTTGTGTTGTATTGTATTGTATTATATTGTGTTATGTTTTATCGCATTGTGTTGTGTTGTGCTGTGTTGTATTGTGTTGTATTGTGTGTTATGGTATTGCATTGTATTGTATTGTACTATATTGTACTGTATTTAGCCAATATGAGTAGATCCGATCTGTGTTGGGTTTCCAGGACTATGATATGCAGGTCAAAGGCAATCGAAAAGGCGTTTCCGGTCCGTCTCTTCTTTTTTTAAGATATCACCAATGTTATACAGGAGTCTATGTCATACAGGAGTCAATGTCCTACAGGAGCCAATGTCATACAGGAGTAAATGTCATACAGAATTAAATGTCTTACAGGAGTAAATGTCATACAGGAGTCCATGTCCTGCAGGAGCCAATGTCATACAGGAGTCAATGTCATACAGGAGCCAATGTCATACAGGAGTCGATGTCATACAGGAGTCAATGTCATACAGGAGTCAATGTCCTACAGGAGTCAATGTCCTACAGGAGTCGATGTCATACAGGAGTCAATGTCATACAGGAGTCAATGTCATACAGGAGCCAATGTCATACAGGAGTCGATGTCATACAGGAGCCAATGTCATACAGGAGTCGATGTCATACAGGAGTCAATGTCATACAGGAGTAAATGTCCTGCAGGAGCCAATGTCATACAGGAGTCAATGTCATACAGGAGTCAATGTCATACAGGAGTCAATGTCATACAGGAGTCAATGTAATACAGGAGTAAATGTCTTACAGGAGTCAATGTAATACAGGAGTAAATGTCATACAGGAGTCAATGTCATACAGGAGTCAATGTCATACAGGAGTCAATGTCATACAGGAGTCGATGTCATACAGGAGTCGATGTCATACAGGAGTCTATGTCATACAGGAGTCGATGTCATACAGGAGTCAATGTCATACAGGAGTCAATGTCATACAGGAGTCGATGTCATACAGGAGTCGATGTCATACAGGAGTCAATGTCATACAGGAGCCAATGTCATACAGGAGTCGATGTCATACAGGAGTAAATGTCATACAGGAGTCAATGTCATACAGGAGTCGATGTCATACAGGAGTCAATGTCATACAGGAGTCAATGTCATACAGGAGTCAATGTCATACAGGAGTCGATGTCATACAGGAGTAAATGTCATACAGGAGTCAATGTCATACAGGAGTCAATGTCATACAGGAGTCGATGTCATACAGGAGTCAATGTCATACAGGAGTCAATGTCATACAGGAGTCAATGTCATACAGGAGTCGATGTCATACAGGAGTCAATGTCATACAGGAGTCAATGTCATACAGGAGTCAATGTCATACAGGAGTCGATGTCATACAGGAGTCAATGTCATACAGGAGTCAATGTCATACAGGAGTCAATGTCATACAGGAGTCAATGTCATACAGGAGTCAATGTCATACAGGAGTCGATGTCATACAGGAGTCAATGTCATACAGGAGTCGATGTCATACAGGAGTCAATGTCATACAGGAGTCAATGTCATACAGGAGTCGATGTCATACAGGAGTCAATGTCATACAGGAGTCGATGTCATACAGGAGTCGATGTCATACAGGAGTCGATGTCATACAGGAGTCAATGTCATACAGGAGTCAATGTCATACAGGAGTCAATGTCATACAGGAGTCGATGTCATACAGGAGTCAATGTCATACAGGAGTCGATGTCATACAGGAGTCAATGTCATACAGGAGTCGATGTCATACAGGAGTCAATGTCATACAGGAGTCGATGTCATACAGGAGTAAATGTCATACAGGAGTCAATGTCATACAGGAGTCAATGTCATACAGGAGTCAATGTCATACAGGAGTAAATGTCATACAGGAGTCGATGTCATACAGGAGTCAATGTCATACAGGAGTCAATGTCATACAGGAGTCAATGTCATACAGGAGTCGATGTCATACAGGAGTAAATGTCATACAGGAGTCAATGTCATACAGGAGTAAATGTCATACAGGAGTCAATGTCATACAGGAGTCAATGTCATACAGGAGTCAATGTCATACAGGAGTAAATGTCATACAGGAGTCAATGTCATACAGGAGTCAATGTCATACAGGAGTCAATGTCATACAGGAGTCGATGTCATACAGGAGTCGATGTCATACAGGAGTCAATGTCATACAGGAGTCAATGTCATACAGGAGTCAATGTCATACAGGAGTCAATGTCATACAGGAGTCAATGTCATACAGGAGTCGATGTCATACAGGAGTCAATGTCATACAGGAGTCGATGTCATACAGGAGTCAATGTCATACAGGAGTCAATGTCATACAGGAGTCAATGTCATACAGGAGTCGATGTCATACAGGAGTCGATGTCATACAGGAGTCAATGTCATACAGGAGTCAATGTCATACAGGAGTCAATGTCATACAGGAGTCGATGTCATACAGGAGTCGATGTCATACAGGAGTCGATGTCATACAGAAGTCAAAATTGGCACGACAAAGCAGGTAGTGTCTGGTTGTGGAAACGGATTTATCAAAAGAATTCCCTGACTGGATGTTGCGTGTGGTTACAGAGATCACTTAAGAATAAATAAATACGGAAACACCTTCCATATTCCCTTTGACTAGCATTTCATAGTCCTGGGACGCGTTGCTTACGCTAGGAACCTTGCAAGATCTTGCGAGGAATAGGCCGGTGTCAACACGTTTCAACATATGGAAAGCAGATGTGAAGGCAGTCAAATGTTTGACACATGCTGACACCACCCTATGAAAGCAGATGTGAAGGCAGCCAAATGTTTGACACATGCTGACACCACCCTATGAAAGCAGATGTGAAGGCAGCCAAATGTTTGACACATGCTGACACCACCCTATGAAAGCAGATGTGAAGGCAGCCAAATGTTTGACACATGCTGACACCACCCTATGAAAGCAGATGTGAAGGCAGCCAAATGTTTGACACAGGCTGACACCACCCTATGAAAGCAGATGTAAAGGCAATCAAATGTTTGACACAGGCTGACACCACCCTATGAAAGCAGATGTAAAGGCAATCAAATGTTTGACACAGGCTGACACCACCCTATGAAAGCAGATGTAAAGGCAATCAAATGTTTGACACATGCTGACACCACCCTATGAAAGCAGATGTGAAGGCAGCCAAATGTTTGACACATGCTGACACCACCCTATGAAAGCAGATGTGAAGGCAGCCAAATGTTTGACACATGCTGACACCACCCTATGAAAGCAGATGTGAAGGCAGCCAAATGTTTGACACATGCTGACACCACCCTATGAAAGCAGATGTGAAGGCAGCCAAATGTTTGACACATGCTGACACCACCCTATGAAAGCAGATGTAAAGGCAATCAAATGTTTGACACATGCTGACACCACCCTATGAAAGCAGATGTGAAGGCAGCCAAATGTTTGACACATGCTGACACCACCCTATGAAAGCAGATGT
>JAWQFJ010016316.1:0-48884 GCA_034096865.1 Theodoxus fluviatilis | reverse complement strand
AAAGCCCCTCCCGCTTTGTTTCTGTCCTAATAAATAGAGGCTGCGATGCCTGCTTAGAAGAGGTGCCCCATTCCATCTGGGAGCGCACAGACCCCATTCCATCTGGGTGACTGAGCGCTTGTATCAGCTGCGAATAAAGATTGGAAAATCGTCCTCGCCCCTGCGTCTCACTTGACTTACGACATACCACTGTCTTGGACAGTGGGGAAACCAGGCCGCAAGAAAGATCCGCAACATGCCCCACTGGCAGTGAATAACCATTTTGTTGTGGTTGTGCGATAGGCTAGAACCGAAGCGAAAACGCGTGATGGAGTCAAAGAGACGCTGGTTCCAGACAGTGCCGTATTTGTGATACCAGCAGTGTGAGCCAGAGAAGTCTGCGCTAAAAATAGACTAGTTCCGCGCCAACGATTGGCTAAGCCCAGCGACCGCGTGGGCCGTACGTGTGGATGGGTTTGACTCAAGTAAGAGGGACGTGGGAACAGGGTCAAGGTCACAGGAGGTAGGGGTCATACTACGGAAGGTCTTAAGGACCACACTAGACTCAACCGAGCTGAACTGAAGGAGAGTACCACTGAAGGATACTGGGTCTTCGCTAGCACCTGTACCAGCAGACATGTCAACGTTGCTTCGCATGTCAGACACCTTGGACACAAAGAAGTCACAACACTTCTGAGGTAGTGATGACAGTGGGGAGGAAGGGAGGGCGGTACAACGGGCCTTGTTCATGAGTGTGTTTGTGATGGAAAACAACTGCCTACAAGTGGTATAGACGCAACTATCTTTGCGTTGAAATACACTGTCTTTAGCCTTATCTACGAGACGATTGATCTTGTGTTTGAAGGAGCTGAACATTTTTGTGTGAACGGCTAATCCAGAACGGAGCCACTGTCGCTCAGCTTGACGCTTTTTATGCTTATGTATGTATCATATGTAGACAAAACTTTGCAGACGGATGCATTAAATTGCATTTGCTCAGGGGAGATAACTCTGCAATGTAGCAGCGCGCTTACTAATCGAAAACTGAAAAATATGCCGAAACACTACCATCATAGGGTCTTTGCTACCATTATCCATAGTCGCAATCCCTTGTACTATAATGAAGTCATACCTTTATACCAGAAGTACTTCTTTTCCCTGCATTTGCAAACGTCTATGACCTCTCGGTTATGCAAACTGCAAACCGACCTTTGTACCTTACTCCTTAGCCCCATGATTTCCCGTCTCGATCCCATCGTGAACCATGGCATCTCGTCAGGTAGGTGTGTCCGCTTCCTTGTCTACCGTCTAGCTTCGCTCTTAGTTGCATCAGCCAGTGGCTCAACTCTCAATGATTAACTCCACAGGATTTGTCTGTAATGGACTCATTAGTAGATTACAGGAGGTATTGAGGCACTTATATCTTCTTCCTCTTACTCTTAGCTCGCTACTTGGGAAGTTCATCCCTTTCTTTCATTTATGCCGGATGCATGGGTACTTACTACTATTAGAAGTTGTGGCCCAGTACGAGACTGTTGTAGCCGCCATTGCTGTGCTGAGTGCTTGAATGATAGTGCCAAAGTCTACGAGTAGCATTTCTTGGCATAACATTAAAGTTGGATGTGGGCATTGTGGCTAAATGAGTGTTTTAAACTACGCGTTGTGGGAGACATGATTTCAGTTGTTGTCGGAAGTTACCGCGTGTCTTTAGTCGAACCCCGGCTCAGATGACAACACTGTGTTGTTCTTACGAGTTTGATGTGTCAACTCATTCTTTTCAATGCTGATTGTGTACTTGGTACTTAGCGAACCTTAGCGGCAGTAACAATCTTCGTCGTGATGACCAAGTTGAATACAAGCTCCAACTCAATGACTCAAAAACTGAAGCACTCCTGGTGGGCGGCAGAAGCAAACCAGATCAGGCCCTCAAACTATATAACCATTGGTCACAGTGACATCGTCTTCTCTCAGTCGGTTAGAAATTTAGGCGTCATGTTTGACGATGATCTGACAATGAGAGCTCATGTCAACAAAGTCTGTCAACATATTACGAGTTGAGGAAAATAAGTACCATTCGTCATTATCTTTCTCAGCAGGCCACCAAAACGCTCATCACATCACTTGTTCTGTCTCGTCTCGACTATGGAAACTCTCTTCTCGCTGGCATCCCTGACACTCTGCTTAACAAACTCCATAAAGTTCAGAATTGTGCTGCTAGGCTAGTCTTTCGATGTTCCAAGCGTACCCATGTCTCTCCACTCCTACATGTATACACTTCACTGGCTCCCCATCTCTCAGAGGATAGAATATAAACTTGCTACTTTGTGCTTTAAGGCCATCAACAACACCGCACCACACACTCTTACAGAAATTCTTACAGTCTACAGACCCTCCAGATCTCTACGCTCAGCTGCTGACTCTAGAATGCTTAAGGTCCCTCGCCGTAACAAGAAAACTCAAGGACAGCGTGTCTTCTCCTATATTGGACCTGTAACCTGGAATAGTCTGCCTCTCTCAGTCCGTCATTCTGACACTGCCCCAGTTCAAAAGTGCTCTAAAGACCCACCTCTTCTGATCCGCCTTTCCCGCTGAGCTGCTTCACCTTTCTTGACCTAGCCTACAAGTACTATATTGTATAGTTTGTTCTATTGGATCTATTTTTCTATTTTTTGGGGGGTTTATATGTATAATGTGTGAGTTTTTGTAGGAACGTAGGGTTGAGTGGTTGTATGAGTGTTGATTTTAAAATTGTAAACGCCATGAGCTTGCCTGTCAAGGGAAGGTATGTGATATAAATATACTATTTTATTATATTATTATTATTATTATTATTATTATCCATTTGTCAAGTGCTACGTAATCTTTTAGCAAGCGTGCTGGCAGCTCACTTCGATAGTTCATCCGTTATACCATGATGACTTTGCGTTAACCTTCAGGTATTATTTTATCTTGAAGCATCAAGTACTGATTTGCTTGGCTGAAAAGATGTAGACATCTCGTCAATAGAAATGTGCCTTTTAGTTTTACAGACACTTGTATTTTGGACCGGCAGAGTGCACATGTTGTTGAGTTTTTAAAGTGGCCACATTTGTTGAACAGTATTTCTGACTTGGTCAAGTTTTGGATTTAGCTGGACTCCATCAATTAATGACACTCAACCAATGGCTTGTCATAATTAATAGCACATAGCATCCTCATCACTGCACAGAACAGGAAGTATTTAGTGTACAGTTTTATCACCCACCAATGGATGGATAGTGACAGTATTATAAAAAAGTATCACCTTTACCTCTGCCGTTTACTTAGTGAATACTTTTGCTAATGATGTATATATATTCCATGGCAATTATACTCATTTGCACACATTTTATTTCACTCGCCAAACCTCTTTGGCAGAATGTAATTTTGAGAATTATGCAACCAACCTACATTACATACATTTCCAATTAAAAGGGTTTGATAATGTTTCAAAAAGAAGGATGTGTGTGTAGATGTGTGTGTGTGTATGTATGTGTGTGTGTGTGTGTGTG
This sequence comes from Theodoxus fluviatilis, assembly GCA_034096865.1. Taxonomy (NCBI): domain Eukaryota; kingdom Metazoa; phylum Mollusca; class Gastropoda; order Cycloneritida; family Neritidae; genus Theodoxus; species Theodoxus fluviatilis. The sequence continues at coordinate 45,375 of JAWQFJ010016316.1, read as the reverse complement.
CGCGCGTGTGTGTGTGGGTGGGTGGGGGGAGAGAGAGAGAGAGAGAGAGAGAGAGAGAGAGAGAGAGAGAGAGAGAGAGATGCATGCTTGTGTGTGTGAATGCAGGTGTTTGTGTGTGCTTGTCTGTGTTTGTGTTTTTGTGTGTGTTTATGTATGTATGTGTGTGTTCATGTGTTGATATGTCACTATGTGTATGTGTGGGTGGGTCGCTGGGTGTGGGTGGGTTGCTGGATGTGTGTGCATGTGTGTTTGTGCACAAGCATGTGCATGCAAGTTTGTGTGTCAACATGCCACAGTGGCTGCTAGATGCCCCTCTCATAGCTGGACTCTCAGGATGTTTCCAGAAAGTCTGCTAGGGGCAGCCAAAACAGCTGCTAAGGAGGTACTTTGAACAGGATCATGCTTCCCAACTGCATGCATGGGATTGAAGGCTTAACCCTCTAACCACCCAAAGTCCCACTGCATCATGCAACAGATTACCTTTCTCTCACCTGGAAGTCCAGCTACATCCTGCAAAGTTTAATTTATTTTTATGTAAGGTACCCATTAAAACTTACGCAGTTGCCTCCCTTATGATGAGGGTTTTGAGTTAGTAATTTTGCACAAGGTACTGGTGGTACGAGAGTGGGGAGTGTTCCCAAGACTTAGGGGCATCTAGGAGACAGGCGGGTTATGGTGACAGAAGCACCGACTTCATTGCAGATACTCCGCGTGGGGCAGCAGCTGGCCAGGACCAGTCTGCGAAGTTTCTCCACAGCGCCGAGTGCGGCCACCACCACAAGTGCCGGCCCCCAGGGCAGTGGAATTTCTTTCGGTGAGCCCCGACTTCAAGGTTGTTTTACGTCCTTGTCTTGCTGGAAAGGGTCCCCAGCCACTGAAGCTGGCAGTGCTCTTACCACAGGCTACATTCCCACTCAGTTTCAAGTCCACATCAGTTACAGTAGAGCCTTCACTTCATGACCAGAAACAGACAAGACATTGGACGCATGGATGGATTGGCAGAAGACAGATTGACAGACTGAGGATGGTTGAATACACACCCACACACACACACACACACATATATATACACACACACACAAACACTGAGTGCACGTGCTCACTCACACACACACTCACACACACACACACACACACACACACACACACACACACACACACACACACACACACACACACACACACACACACACACACACACTGAGTGCACGTGCTCACTTACACACACACTCACACATTGAGTGCACACACACACGCAAGCAAGCACGCATGCATGCACACACGGAGTGTACACACACCTCACCTCACCATTCCACCACACACCACATGACACTGCAGCACACCACACCACAATATAGCACAGCACAGCACAGCACAACACAACACAACACAACACACAACACAACGCACACACACACACACACACACACACACACACACACACACACACACGCAACACACACACATATACACAAACAAAACACACATACACAAACAAAACACACACACACACACACAAACAAAACACACACACACACACACACACACACACACACACACACACATCTACAGACAGACTGACAGTGTTCGAAGAGCATGAAATGAAAATAAATAAATTAAATATGATGAAAGAATTATCATGTCCAAGAGCAGAGTAAAAATGTTAATTGTGAAAAAGTTTATCGCGGAGTTAATTTATATATATATTTGAGCCATGTGTTTGCATGAAATGAAGTCTACCCCATGTTTCATTGGAGGAGAGACACTCAATGTGGAAAGCTAAGGTAAAATACTCCATGGCAATGATGCTGCACATCCCTTCACCTAAACCACTGTCTTCATGTTAGCGTGGTTTAGAATTGGCAGAGTCTGCTATTGACCTTGGCTGACCAAAGAATCATTGTACCTCACCTAGCCGTCACTCACTCACTCATTCTTCTGGCGAGAAGTTCTGTTTTTGAAGCCCTAACTGACTTGGATGTGTGTTTTCTCTCACTCCAGAACTGACGGATGTGTGTTTTCCCTCACTGCAGAACTGACGGATGTGTGTTTTCCCTCACTCCAGAACTGACGGATGCGTGTTTTCCCTCACTCCAGAACTGACGGATGTGTGTTTCCCTCACTGCAGAACTGTCTTGGATGTGTGTTTTCCCTCACTCCAGAACTGACTGATGTGTGTTTTCCCTCACTCCAGAACTGACTGATGTGTGTTTCCCTCACTCCAGAACTGACTGATGTGTGTTTTCCCTCACTGCAGAACTGACGGATGTGTGTTTTCCCTCACTCCAGAACTGACTGATGTGTGTTTTCTCTCACTCCAGAACTGACTTGGATGTGTGTTTTTCCCTCACTCCAGAACTGACTGATGTGTGTTTCCCTCACTCCAGAACTGACTGATGTGTGTTTCCCTCACTGCAGAACTGACGGATGTGTGTTTTCCCTCACTCCAGAACTGACTGATGTGTGTTTCCCTCACTGCAGAACTGACGGATGTGTGTTTCCCTCACTCCAGAACTGACTGATGTGTGTTTTCCCTCACTCCAGAACTGACTGATGTGTGTTTCCCTCACTGCAGAACTGACGGATGTGTGTTTTCCCTCACTGCAGAACTGACGGATGTGTGTTTTCTCTCACTCCAGAACTGACTGATGTGTGTTTCCCTCACTGCAGAACTGACGGATGTGTGTTTCTCCTCACTGCAGAACTGACTGATGTGTGTTTTCCCTCACTCCAGAACTGACTGATGTGTGTTTCCCTCACTGCAGAACTGACGGATGTGTGTTTCCCTCACTGCAGAACTGACTGATGTGTGTTTCCCTCACTGCAGAACTGACTGATGTGTGTTTCCCTCACTGCAGAACTGACTGATGTGTGTTTTCCCTCACTCCAGAACTGACGGATGTGTGTTTCCCTCACTGCAGAACTGACTGATGTGTGTTTTCCCTCACTCCAGAACTGACTGATGTGTGTTTTCTCTCACTGCAGAACTGACTGATGTGTGTTTTCCCTCACTCCAGAACTGACTGATGTGTGTTTTCTCTCACTGCAGAACTGACTGATGTGTGTTTTCCCTCACTGCAGAACTGACTGATGTGTGTTTTCCCTCACTCCAGAACTGACGGATGTGTGTTTTCTCTCACTCCAGAACTGACGGATGTGTGTTTTCCCTCACTCCAGAACTGACTGATGTGTGTTTTCCCTCACTCCAGAACTGACGGATGTGTGTTTTCCCTCACTCCAGAACTGACGGATGTGTGTTTTCCCTCACTGCAGAACTGACTGATGTGTGTTTTCCCTCACTCCAGAACTGACGGATGTGTGTTTTCCCTCACTGCAGAACTGACTGGATGTGTGTTTTCCCTCACTCCAGAACTGACGGATGTGTGTTTTCCCTCACTGCAGAACTGACTGATGTGTGTTTTCCCTCACTGCAGAACTGACGGATGTGTGTTTTCCCTCACTCCAGAACTGACGGATGTGTGTTTTCCCTCACTGCAGAACTGACTTGGATGTGTGTTTTCCCTCACTGCAGAACTGACAGATGTGTGTTTTCCCTCACTCCAGAACTGACAGATGTGTGTTTTCCCTCACTCCAGAACTGACGGATGTGTGTTTTCCCTCACTGCAGAACTGACAGATGTGTGTTTTCCCTCACTCCAGAACTGACAGATGTGTGTTTTCCCTCACTGCAGAACTGACGGATGTGTGTTTTCCCTCACTGCAGAACTGACGGATGCGTGTTTTCTCTCACTCCAGAACTGACTGATGTGTGTTTTCCCTCACTGCAGAACTGACGGATGTGTGTTTTCCCTCACTCCAGAACTGACTGATGTGTGTTTTCTCTCACTGCAGAACTGACTGATGTGTGTTTTCCCTCACTCCAGAACTGACTGATGTGTGTTTTCTCTCACTCCAGAACTGACTGATGTGTGTTTTCCCTCACTGCAGAACTGACGGATGTGTGTTTTCCCTCACTGCAGAACTGACGGATGTGTGTTTTCTCTCACTGCAGAACTGACTGATGTGTGTTTTCCCTCACTCCAGAACTGACGGATGTGTGTTTTCCCTCACTGCAGAACTGTCTTGGATGTGTGTTTTCCCTCACTGCAGAACTGACTGATGTGTGTTTTCCCTCACTCCAGAACTGACGGATGTGTGTTTTCCCTCACTGCAGAACTGACGGATGTGTGTTTTCCCTCACTCCAGAACTGACTGATGTGTGTTTTCTCTCACTGCAGAACTGTCTTGGATGTGTGTTTTCCCTCACTGCAGAACTGACGGATGTGTGTTTTCCCTCACTCCAGAACTGACTGATGTGTGTTTTCCCTCACTCCAGAACTGACGGATGTGTGTTTTCCCTCACTCCAGAACTGACGGATGTGTGTTTCCCTCACTGCAGAACTGACGGATGTGTGTTTTCCCTCACTGCAGAACTGACGGATGTGTGTTTTCCCTCACTCCAGAACTGACGGATGTGTGTTTTCCCTCACTCCAGAACTGACGGATGTGTGTTTTCTCTCACTCCAGAACTGACTGATGTGTGTTTTCTCTCACTCCAGAACTGACTTGGATGTGTGTTTTCCCTCACTCCAGAACTGACTTGGATGTGTGTTTTCCCTCACTCCAGAACTGACGGATGCGTGTTTTCCCTCACTCCAGAACTGACGGATGTGTGTTTTCCCTCACTCCAGAACTGACTTGGATGTGTGTTTCCCTCACTGCAGAACTGACGGATGTGTGTTTTCCCTCACTCCAGAACTGACGGATGTGTGTTTTCCCTCACTGCAGAACTGACTGATGTGTGTTTTCCCTCACTCCAGAACTGACGGATGTGTGTTTTCCCTCACTGCAGAACTGACTTGGATGTGTGTTTTTCCTCTCTCCAGAACTGACGGATGTGTGTTTCCCTCACTCCAGAACTGACGGATGTGTGTTTTCCCTCACTGCAGAACTGACGGATGAGCAGCGGGAGTACAAGGAGCTCGCACGCAAGTTTGCCCGGGAGGAAATCATTCCCAAAGCTGCACACTATGACAAGACTGGAGAGGTGGGACTCTCTTCTTGGGGTGTGATGACAGTGGTGCTGTCGGAGGTGATGACACTGGTGATGACAGTGGTGATGACAGTGGTGATGACAGTGGTGATGACAGTGGTGATGACAGTGGTGCTGTCGGAGGTGATGACACTGGTGTTGACAGTGGTGATGACAGTGGAGGTGACAGTGCTGATGACAGTGGTGACGACAGTGGTGATGACAGTTGTGATGACAGTGGTGATGACAGTTGAGGTGACAGTGGTGGTGACAGTGGAGGTGACAGTGGTGATGATAGGGGTGATGACAGTGGTGATGACAGTGAAATGACAGTGGAGGTGACAGTGGTGATGACAGTGGTGATGACAGTGGTGATGACAGTGGTGGTGACAGTGGTGGTGACAGTGGAGGTGAGGATGTAGCAAGTGCACTCCAGATGATGATGATGATGATAAAAATGTAATAGTGATGGGGCTGTGGGATGAGGTTAAGATGGAAGAGAAGGAGGAGGAAGAGAAAGAGAAGGAAGAAAAGAAGGAGAAAGAGGAGGAGGAGGAGGAAGAGAAGGAGGAGGAAAAGAAGGAGGAGGAAGAGATGGAGGAGGAAGTGAAGGAGGAGAAAGAGTAGGAGGAGGAAGAGGAGGAGGAGGAGTGCTTCAGCTCAGATTATGGCAACATTTATAAAAGACACACATGAGAAACACAATGGGATGACTGACTGAAGACCGACTTGAAAATTTGCAGAAATGAAGAGGTGAAAAAAGAGTCATGTCATTGTGTAATGCAAAATTCATATCACTGAAAAGATGGTGGCAGTTATATGGCCTTGTGCAATGAAGTGACCAGTCCAAGAAAGCATGCTACAGCGAAACACCAGCCCAAAGAGCCAGTCACCTAAGGAGTTGCAGTGGAACTGAGTGATAAACTCTCTTTGAGTGGTCAGTTTGGCTTTGGATGTTGAGTTCTAGATTGGTGAAGAAGTAAACAAGTGTGAGGTTTTATAGTTGCTATCACCTCCCTCCACACTCACACACAATTCACTATCATTCTTTCTGCTTTCGTGTCTAGGGGTATCACTAGTGGAAGGGGGGGGACAATTAAATTAATTCACTCTCTCATTTCCCCCACATTAGCATGACATGACACAATCTTCATCAAAGATTTTCTTTAATCAGAATTAAACAGGGGTGTAATTAAGTTCAATGCAATAGGAACCAATAAATCAGTCAATCAATCAGGTCAGCCCACACTTTCGACTGAAGGGCAACAGGCTTTTCCCACCGTCCCGCAACAAAAATTGAACGCAGTTTGGTACTCACAATTTCACGTTGACAAACTCCATGAGCGTCTCTGTTTCCATCGATGAATGTTGATTCCTTAAAACCTATATCCCCCACGAAGTGAACAATCATTCACTCTCTCTCTCTCTCACTCAAAGCTATCCCTAGAGACAGGAGCAAAGGCCATTTCACACCAGTGAGTTCAGCCACACACAAATATACGCCCGAACTGACGGGCTTGAATGCTCCGCAAGTGCCCAAAGTCAAACGATGAAAAACTCTCCAGACAGTAAACTCGGCTCCAGAGTCCAGTGAAGGCTTGATCTTTATTCAGGGAATCGCTGTTCTTCTTGGCACAACCTTTCAGATGGTCGGGGAAGGATTTGAATTTCTTTAGCGTGTTCCATGTTAACACAGAGCTGCTCGAAATACGTCTGCTTACGTCGATAGTCTGCAAGTCAACTGAACTAACTTTTTCAGCGTTCTCTGACTGAAGAGTTACTCACAGCGCATGCGCCACCAATTTAACCAATCACTCATGATTGCATCACCGCCAAATTGGTGTACAACCGGTTAAAGCCGGTCTCAAACCACTAAGTTGAAACATGTTCCTGCCAAAACATTGACACGGCGAATGCCTCGAACAATATAGAAAATAAATAATCGCTGAACTGTAACAGTTGTTTTCAAAGTTTTCTTCCAAAGAAAGGTAATGGTTGAGTTTGTTTGTTTGTGCAGTATCCGATGGATATCATTGAGAAGGCCTGGGGTCTAGGACTGATGAACACGGACATTCCTCCCGAGTGTGGTGAGTGGAAGACACTGCATAGATCTAGCTTTTCCTTCTCTGCAAGTTCTGTGTTCTCTCTCCTCTCTGTCCTCCTCCTTTCCTTCTTCTTTCCCTCTTCTTCCACATACTTATCCTCCTCCATGTCCTACTCCTTTCCTTCTTCTTTTGTGTACTTATCATTCTCTCTGTCCTCCTTTCTATCTGTCACATACTTATTCTTTTCCCTGTCCTTCTCCTTGTTGTCTTCTTCCACATACTAATATTCCTCTGTCTTCCTCCTTCTATCTTCCACACATACTTATCCTCCTCCATGGCCTTTTTTTTTTCATCTGCCACATACTTATATTCCTCCTGTCCTCCTTTCTATATTCTACATACTTATCCTCCTCCTCTCTGTCTTCCACATACTTATCCTTCCCTATGTCCTACTCCTTTTGGGCTTCTTATTTGACATATTTATCTTCCTTCATGTCCTCCTCCTCATCTTTCTGTCCTCTTCCTCCTTGTCCTGCTTCTCCTTGTCTTCCTCCTCCTCCCTATCCTCCCCCTCCCTATCCTCCCCCTCCCTATCCTTCCCCTCCCTATCCTCCCCCTCCCTATCCTCCCCCTCCCTATCCTCCCCCTCCCTATCCTCCCCCTCCCTATCCTTCCCCTCCCTATCCTCCCCCTCCCTATCCTCCCCATCCCTATCCTCCCCCTCCCTATCCTCCCCCTCCCTATCCTCCCCCTCCCTATCCTCCCCCTCCCTATCCTCCCCCTGCTCGGCCCCCTGTGGGTTGGGGGTCAGAATAGACCCGCTGTGGGTTGGGGGTCAGAATAGACCCGCTGTGGGTTGGGGGGCAGAATAGACCCGCTGTGTCTCCCTATGTAATTCAGAAGAGGTAAATAATTAGGGACATCATGACTTGATTTGGGCTTACTCAGACTATTATAGTGATTTTCAGCTTAATGGCCTTACATAGCCTACAAAGGCTGATAGATAAAAAAAAAATTCAATCTACCCATTCATCCATTCATCCATCCATCCATCCATCCATCCATCCATCCATCCATCCATCCATCCATCCATCCATCCATCCATCCATCCATCCATCCATCCATCCATCCATCCATCCATCCATCCATCCATCCATCCATCCATCCATTTTTCCTCCACCATGTCATCCTTATCTTATCATCTTCATCCACCTTGTCTTCCTCCTTGTTCTTATTCACCTCAGATTCCTCCACTTTCTTGTACTTCTCCTCGTCCTCCCTCTCGTCCTCCCTCTCGTCCTCCCTCTCATCCTCCTTCTCGTCTTCCCTCTCGTCCTCCTTCTCGTCTTCCCTCTCGTCCTCCTCGTTCTCCTCCTTGTCCTCCTCCTTGTCCTCCTCCTTGTCCTCCTTTGATCTGGACAGACAGTCTGCCAGACAGTGAATACATCACAATGAATGCAGTTTCTAAGCAGTCAAGATAAGAAATTGTAAATTTTGTGCGGTGGTTAATAAGCTGGAGATGCATTTATTTTCTGTGTGTTGTTGCTGAGGCATCCATGTTGTGTGTGGAGGTGCGTTTACTGTCTGTGTGTTGTTGTTGAGGCATCCATGTTGTTTGTGGAGGTGTGTTTACTGTCTGTGAGGTGTTGCTGAGGCATCTGTGTTGTGTGTGAAGGTGTGTTTACTGTCTGTGAGGTGTTGCTGAGGTATCCGTGTTGTGTGTGGAGGTGCGTTTACTGTCTGTGTGTTGTTGCTGAGGTATCCATGTTGTGTGTGGAGGTGCGTTTACTGTCTGTGTGTTGTTGCTGAGGCATCAGTGTTGAGTGTGGAGGTGTATTTACTGTCTGTGTGTTGTTGCTGAGGTACCTGTGTTGTGTGTGGAGGTGTGTTTACTGTCTGTGTGTTGTTGCTGAGGCATCTGTGTTGTGTGTGGAGGTGTGTTTGCTGTCTGTGCGTTGTTGCTGAGGCATCTGTGTTGTGTGTGGAGGTGTATTTGCTGTCTGTGAGGTGTTGCTGAGGCATCCGTGTTGTGTGTGGAGGTGTATTTACTGTCTGTGTGTTGTTGCTGAGGCATCTGTGTTGTGTGTGGAGGTGTGTTTACTGTCTGTGTGTTGTTGCTGAGGCATCAGTGTTGTGTGTGGAGGTGCGTTTACTGTCTGTGAGGTGTAGCTGAGGAATCTGTGTTGTGTGTGGAGGTGCGTTTACTGTCTGTGAGGTGTTGCTGAGGCATCCGTGTTGTGTGTGGAGGTGTGTTTACTGTCTGTGTGTTGCTTCTGAGGTATCTGTGTTGTGTGTGGAGGTGTATTTACTGTCTGTGTGTTGTTTCTGAGGTATCTGTGTTGTGTGTGGAGGTGTATTTACTGTCTGTGTGTTGCTTCTGAGGTATCTGTGTTGTGTGTGGAGGTTTGTTTACTGTCTGTGTGTTGTTGCTGAGGCATCAGTGTTGTGTGTGGAGGTGCGTTTACTGTCTGTGTGTTGTTTCTGAGGCATCTGTGTTGTGTGTGGAGGTGTGTTTACTGTCTGTGAGGTGTTGCTGAGGCATCCGTGTTGTGTGTGGAGGTGTGTTTACTGTCTGTGTGTTGCTTCTGAGGTATCTGTGTTGTGTGTGGAGGTGTATTTACTGTCTGTGTGTTGTTTCTGAGGTATCTGTGTTGTGTGTGGAGGTGTGTTTACTGTCTGTGTGTTGTTGCTGAGGAATCTGTGTTGTGTGTGGAGGTGTGTTTACTGTCTGTGTGTTGTTGCTGAGGAATCTGTGTTGTGTGTGGAGGTGCGTTTACTGTCTGTGTGTTGTTGCTGAGGCATCTGTGTTGTGTGTGGAGGTGTATTTACTGTCTGTGTGTTGTTGCTGAGGAATCTGTGTTGTGTGTGGAGGTTTGTTTACTGTCTGTGTGTTGTTGCTGAGGAATCTGTGTTGTGTGTGGAGGTGTGTTTACTGTCTGTGTGTTGTTGCTGAGGAATCTGTGTTGTGTGTGGAGGTGTGTTTACTGTCTGTGAGGTGTTGCTGAGGCATCCGTGTTGTGTGTGGAGGTGTGTTTACTGTCTGTGTGTTGTTGCTGAGATATCCGTGTTGTGTGTGGAGGTGTGTTTACTGTCTGTGAGGTGTTGCTGAGGCATCTGTGTTGTGTGTGGAGGTGCGTTTACTGCCTGTGAGGTTTGCTGAGGCATCTGTGTTGTGTGTGGAGGTGTGTTTACTGTCTGTGTGTTGTTGCTGAGGCATCTGTGTTGTGTGTGGAGGTGTGTTTACTGTCTGTGAGGTGTTGCTGAGGCATCTGTGTTGTGTGTGGAGGTGTGTTTACTGTCTGTGTGTTGTTGCTGAGGCATCTGTGTTGTGTGTGGAGGTGCGTTTACTGTCTGTGAGGTTTGCTGAGGCATCCGTGTTGTGTGTGGAGGTTTGTTTACTGTCTGTGAGGTGTTGCTGAGGCATCTGTGTTGTGTGTGGAGGTGTGTTTACTGTCTGTGAGGTTTGCTGAGGCATCCGTGTTGTGTGTGGAGGTGTGTTTACTGTCTCTGTGTTGTTGCTGAGGCATCTGTGTTGTGTGTGGAGGTGCGTTTACTGTCTATGTGTTGTTGCTGAGGCATCTGTGTTGTGTGTGGAGGTGTGTTTACTGTCTGTGTGTTGTTGCTGAGGAATCTGTGTTGTGTGTGGAGGTGTGTTTACTGCCTGTGAGGTGTTGCTGAGGCATCTGTGTTGTGTGTGGAGGTGCGTTTACTGCCTGTGAGGTTTGCTGAGGCATCTGTGTTGTGTGTGGAGGTGTGTTTACTGTCTGTGTGTTGTTGCTGAGGCATCTGTGTTGTGTGTGGAGGTGTGTTTACTGTCTGTGAGGTGTTGCTGAGGCATCTGTGTTGTGTGTGGAGGTGTGTTTACTGTCTGTGTGTTGTTGCTGAGGCATCTGTGTTGTGTGTGGAGGTGCGTTTACTGTCTGTGAGGTTTGCTGAGGCATCCGTGTTGTGTGTGGAGGTTTGTTTACTGTCTGTGAGGTGTTGCTGAGGCATCTGTGTTGTGTGTGGAGGTGTGTTTACTGTCTGTGAGGTTTGCTGAGGCATCCGTGTTGTGTGTGGAGGTGTGTTTACTGTCTCTGTGTTGTTGCTGAGGCATCTGTGTTGTGTGTGGAGGTGCGTTTACTGTCTATGTGTTGTTGCTGAGGCATCTGTGTTGTGTGTGGAGGTGTGTTTACTGTCTGTGTGTTGTTGCTGAGGAATCTGTGTTGTGTGTGGAGGTGTATTTACTGTCTGTGTGTTGTTGCTGAGGAATCTGTGTTGTGTGTGGAGGTGTATTTACTGTCTGTGTGTTGTTGCTGAGGAATCTGTGTTGTGTGTGGAGGTGTGTTTACTGTCTGTGTGTTGTTGCTGAGGAATCTGTGTTGTGTGTGGAGGTGTATTTACTGTCTGTGTGTTGTTGCTGAGGAATCTGTGTTGTGTGTGGAGGTGTGTTTACTGTCTGTGAGGTGTTGCTGAGGAATCTGTGTTGTGTGTGGAGGTGCGTTTGTAGTCTGTGTGTTGTTGCTGAGGAATCTGTGTTGTGTGTGGAGGTGTATTTACTGTCTGTGTGTTGTTGCTGAGGCATCTGTGTTGTGTGTGGAGGTGTGTTTACTGTCTGTGAGGTGTTGCTGAGGAATCTGTGTTGTGTGTGGAGGTGCGTTTACTGTCTGTGTGTTGTTGCTGAGGAATCTGTGTTGTGTGTGGAGGTGTGTTTACTGTCTGTGTGTTGTTGCTGAGGAATCTGTGTTGTGTGTGGAGGTGTGTTTACTGTCTGTGTGTTGTTGCTGAGGCATCTGTGTTGTGTGTGGAGGTGTGTTTACTGTCTGTGTGTTGTTGCTGAGGCATCTGTGTTGTGTGTGGAGGTGTGTTTACTGTCTGTGAGGTGTTGCTGAGGCATCTGTGTTGTGTGTGGAGGTGTGTTTACTGTCTGTGTGTTGTTGCTGAGGAATCTGTGTTGTGTGTGGAGGTGTGTTTACTGTCTGTGTGTTGTTGCTGAGGCATCTGTGTTGTGTGTGGAGGTGTGTTTACTGTCTGTGTGTTGTTGCTGAGGCATCTGTGTTGTGTGTGGAGGTGTGTTTACTGTCTGTGTGTTGTTGCTGAGGAATCTGTGTTGTGTGTGGAGGTGTGTTTACTGTCTGTGTGTTGTTGCTGAGGAATCTGTGTTGTGTGTGGAGGTGTGTTTACTGTCTGTGTGTTGTTGCTGAGGAATCTGTGTTGTGTGTGGAGGTGTGTTTACTGTCTGTGTGTTGTTGCTGAGGAATCTGTGTTGTGTGTGGAGGTGTATTTACTGTCTGTGTGTTGTTGCTGAGGAATCTGTGTTGTGTGTGGAGGTGTATTTACTGTCTGTGTGTTGTTGCTGAGGAATCTGTGTTGTGTGTGGAGGTGTATTTACTGTCTGTGTGTTGTTGCTGAGGAATCTGTGTTGTGTGTGGAGGTGTATTTACTGTCTGTGTGTTGTTGCTGAGGCATCCGTGTTGTGTGTGGAGGTGTGTTTACTGTCTGTGTGTTGTTGCTGAGGCATCCGTGTTGTGTGTGGAGGTGTGTTTACTGTCTGTGTGTTGTTGCTGAGGCATCTGTGTTGTGTGTGGAGGTGTGTTTGTAGTCTGTGTGTTGTTGCTGAGGCATCCGTGTTGTGTGTGGAGGTGTGTTTGTAGTCTGTGTGTTGTTGCTGAGGCATCCGTGTTGTGTGTGGAGGTGTGTTTACTGTCTGTGTGTTGTTGCTGAGGCATCCGTGTTGTGTGTGGAGGTGTGTTTACTGTCTGTGTGTTGTTGCTGAGGCATCCGTGTTGTGTGTGGAGGCGTGTTTACTGTCTGTGTGTTGTTGCTGAGGCATCCGTGTTGTGTGTGGAGGTGTGTTTACTGTGTGTGAGGTGTTGCTGAGGAATCTGTGTTGTGTGTGGAGGTGTGTTTACTGTGTGTGAGGTGTTGCTGAGGCATCTGTGTTGTGTGTGGAGGTGTGTTTACTGTCTGTGTGTTGTTGCTGAGGAATCTGTGTTGTGTGTGGAGGTGCGTTTACTGTCTGTGTGTTGTTGCTGAGGAATCTGTGTTGTGTGTGGAGGTGTGTTTACTGTGTGTGAGGTGTTGCTGAGGCATCTGTGTTGTGTGTGGAGGTGTGTTTACTGTCTGTGTGTTGTTGCTGAGGAATCTGTGTTGTGTGTGGAGGTGCGTTTACTGTCTGTGTGTTGTTGCTGAGGCATCCGTGTTGTGTGTGGAGGTGTGTTTACTGTCTGTGTGTTGTTGCTGAGGCATCCGTGTTGTGTGTGGAGGTGTGTTTACTGTCTGTGTGTTGTTGCTGAGGCATCCGTGTTGTTTGTGGTGCAGGTGGACTGGGGCTGGGAATTCTGGATGCCTGCATCATAGCAGAGGAGCTGGGCTATGGTTGTACTGGTATCCAGTCCGCCATGGTGGCCAACTCTCTTGGGGTAGGCACTACCAACAACAACAACAATAACAATAATAACATATACAATAATTCAGTGATATGATCATCATGATAATGAAAGTGATAATGATGATGACAATTACAACAGTTCAATGGTAGTGATAATGCTTTTTTTCCAGATAACTTTTTACTATTGCAATTTTCAAAATTCCAGATTTGTCAAATTCCAATTTTGTGTGACTGGTTCCTAATGAATTTATTCTTGTCCTGATTGAGAGCATGAGATATTCAGCCAGAATGAAGATGCAGGACTCTTCCTCCCTGTCTCTTGGCAGCTTAATGTTTTACTTTATCCTCTGTAGTTCTCCCTGCATTGTCAAGGTGTCAGTACTGATAATGGACAACATCTTGTGTGTCACTTTCACTCAAAACTGAGGCTCCACATCTTCTGTGTGTGTGTGTGTGTGTGTGTGTGTGTGTGTATGTGTGTGTGTGTGTGAGTTTGTGTGTGTGTGTGTGTGTGTGTGTGTGTGTGTGTGTGTGTCTATGTGGGTTTGTGTGTGTGTGCTTTGTGAGTGTGTGTGTGTGTGTGTAAATACATGTATGTGTGTGTTGTGTTATGTGAGTGTGTGTGTGTGTGTGTGTGTGTGTGTGTGTGTTTATGTGTGTGTGTGTGTGTGTGTGTGTGGGTGGGTGGGTGGGTGGGTGGGTGGGTATGCAACATGTGTGTGTGGGCGTGCAGCATGTGTGTGTGTGTTCACACAGCCTGTGTGTGTGCGTGTGTGTTCACACAGCATGTGTGTGTATTTGAGTGCGTGCAGCATGTGTGTGTGTGCTTTTCATTCTTTCATTCCATGGCAACCTTGCTTTATTTTCCAGCAAGTGCCAGTGATCATTGCTGGCAGTGCTGAGCAGAAGAAGAAGTACCTGGGTCGGATGACTGAAGCACCTCTCATGTGTGTAAGTTACTGTCAGAAGTAACGTCCGTGCAGTAACAGTCTCATGACCCAAAAACCTTACATCAGTTGGACAGAATTTGATTGTTGAGCTGATCCTTTTTGTCTTTTTCACCAACATGTCTCAGGAAGGATTTTTGAAAGTTGCTTGTCAAACCCTGTGTGAGTGTGTGTGTGTGTGTGTGTGTGTGTGTGTGTGTGTGTGTGTGTGTGTGTGTGTGTGTGTGTATGTGTGTATGGTGTGTTTTGTGGTTTGTTCCATGGGAATGACATGTAAAGATATCACAGTATATTGTGTTGCTGGTTTTCCAGGAAAATGAGCTGCTTCATTCATTTCAAGGGAGGTAACATGGGTCACTAATGAGAAGGGAGGTAACTCCATTTTTCGAGCTGCCGGAATGGATCATTTCACCGCAACTGCAAAATTCGCCCACACTGAGATAAAAATAGTTTTGATGAACATTTGTCAATAATTGCTTTGAATTAATTTACACAATGAAAATAGAATGACATTTACTTGTAATTTGTGAAGATGGAACAGCATGCAATTGTTTACCTTCGATATCTCCCCCCCCCCCACTTAATTGGGGGGAAAAGTTGAGGGTTGGCAGGGAAAAATGGGGTTGGTCAAGTTACAGGGTGGCAGTGATGGGACTTGGTAGTGTGATAAACCCTCGCACGAGGCAGTGATGGAAGTGTGAGAAACCCTCGCATGAGGCAGTGATGGGACTTGGTAGTGTGAGAAACCCTCGCACGAGGCAGTGATGGGACTTGGTAGTGTGATAAACCCTCGCATGAGGCAGTGATGGAAGTGTGAGAAACCCTCGCATGAGGAAGTAATGGGACTTGGTAGTGTGAGAAACCCTCGCACGAGGCAGTGATGGGACTTGGTAGTGTGATAAACCCTCGCATGAGGCAGTGATGGGACTTGGTAGTGTGAGAAACCCTCGCACGAGGCAGTGATGGGACTTGGTAGTGTGATAAACCCTCGCATGAGGCAGTGATGGGACTTGGTAGTGTGAGAAACCCTCGCATGAGGCAGTGATGGGACTTGGTAGTGTGAGAAACCCTCGCACGAGGCAGTGATGGGACTTGGTAGTGTGATAAACCCTCGCATGAGGCAGTGATGGGACTTGGTAGTGTGAGAAACCCTCGCATGAGGCAGTGATGGAACTCGGTAGTGTGAGAAACCCTCGCATGAGGAAGTGATGGGACTTGGTAGTGTGATAAACCCTCGCATGAGGCAGCGATGGGACTTGGTAGTGTGAGAAACCCTCGCATGAGGCAGCGATGGGACTTGGTAGTGTGATAAACCCTCGCATGAGGCAGCGATGGGACTTGGTAGTGTGAGAAACCCTCGCATGAGGCAGTGATGGGACTTGGTAGTGTGATAAACCCTCGCATGAGGCAGCGATGGGACTCGGTAGTGTGATAAACCCTCGCATGAGGCAGCGATGGGACTTGGTAGTGTGAGAAACCCTCGCATGAGGCAGTGATGGGACTTGGTAGTGTGAGAAACCCTCGCATGAGGCAGTGATGGAAGTGTGAGAAACCCTCGCATGAGGCAGTGATGGAAGTGTGAGAAACCCTCGCATGAGGCAGTGATGGAAGTGTGAGAAACCCTCGCACGAGGCAGTGATGGGACTTGGTAGTGTGATAAACCCTCGCATGAGGCAGCGATGGGACTTGGTAGTGTGATAAACCCTCGCATGAGGCAGCGATGGGACTTGGTAGTGTGATAAACCCTCGCATGAGGCAGTGATGGGACTTGGTAGTGTGAGAAACCCTCGCATGAGGCAGTGATGGGACTTGGTAGTGTGATAAACCCTCGCATGAGGCAGTGATGGGACTTGGTAGTGTGAGAAACCCTCGCATGAGGCAGCGATGGGACTTGGTAGTGTGATAAACCCTCGCATGAGGCAGTGATGGGACTTGGTAGTGTGAGAAACCCTCGCATGAGGCAGTGATGGGACTTGGTAGTGTGAGAAACCCTCGCATGAGGCAGTGATGGAACTCGGTAGTGTGAGAAACCCTCGCATGAGGCAGTGATGGGACTTGGTAGTGTGAGAAACCCTCGCATGAGGCAGTGATGGGACTTGGTAGTGTGAGAAACCCTCGCATGAGGCAGTGATGGAACTCGGTAGTGTGAGAAACCCTCGCATGAGGAAGTGATGGGACTTGGTAGTGTGATAAACCCTCGCATGAGGCAGCGATGGGACTTGGTAGTGTGATAAACCCTCGCATGAGGCAGTGATGGGACTTGGTAGTGTGAGAAACCCTCGCATGAGGCAGTGATGGGACTTGGTAGTGTGAGAAACCCTCGCATGAGGCAGTGATGGAAGTGTGAGAAACCCTCGCATGAGGCAGTGATGGAAGTGTGAGAAACCCTCGCACGAGGCAGTGATGGGACTTGGTAGTGTGATAAACCCTCGCATGAGGCAGTGATGGGACTTGGTAGTGTGAGAAACCCTCGCATGAGGCAGTGATGGGACTTGGTAGTGTGATAAACCCTCGCATGAGGCAGTGATGGGACTTGGTAGTGTGAGAAACCCTCGCATGAGGCAGTGATGGAAGTGTGAGAAACCCTCGCACGAGGCAGTGATGGGACTTGGTAGTGTGATAAACCCTCGCATGAGGCAGCGATGGGACTTGGTAGTGTGATAAACCCTCGCATGAGGCAGTGATGGGACTTGGTAGTGTGAGAAACCCTCGCATGAGGCAGTGATGGGACTTGGTAGTGTGAGAAACCCTCGCATGAGGCAGTGATGGGACTTGGTAGTGTGATAAACCCTCGCATGAGGAAGGACATGAGCAATGCAGGGTTGGTAGAGTCCCCGCTTCTCACCCAGAAGTAAATTAGGGTACCCGTGAGGGGATTGATGGTACACAGTAATGTAATAAACTCTTGCATGAAGATGAGCAGTGTTGGGTTGGTAGAGTCCCCACTCCTTACCCAGGAGTAAAGTGGGGTACCTGTGAGGGAAGTGATAGCACTCAGCAATGTGATAAACCCTTGCATGAGGACAGCAGCAGCATGGGGTTGGAAGACTTCCCAGAGAGCAGCGGTGGTGCTGGTTCCTGTGTGCAACCCATCTCTCTGTCACTGTGTTTGTCAGTGGGTGCCAGAAATGCATTGGTTCTAGTGGCCCATAGATCAGGGGTTAATGGTAAAGCATTGGAGGTTGGGTATAGGAGGGAAAGTTGCTATATGACACTGTTCCCCTTCCCTTTACCTTGCAGGCCTACTGTGTGACAGAGCCCGGAGCTGGCTCTGATGTAGCGGGCCTGAAGACGAGGGCAGTGAAGAAGGGCAATGAGTACGTGCTCAACGGACAGAAGATGTGGATCACCAACGGGGGCAAGGCCAACTGGTACTTTGTCCTGGCACGCACGGACGACGACCCCAAAGCTCCTGCTGGCAGAGCCTTCACTGGCTTCATTGTGGAGAGGGACTCGCCGGGCGTCAACGTGGGCAGGAAGGTCAGTTTCTTGTTTTTTTGTTTTTATTGTTTTATTTTAAATACTGGGAAAAACTAGTGCGGTGTACCCAGGTGGACACGAAATCTTAGGATCTTCATTGACAGACTAGGTCACCTTTGATGTCTTTGATCAAATTTAACTCCCTTACCATCTGTACCTTGGGCAAAAACACTTATTCCAAACCCCACGATAAAGGAGGCAACCGTGTAAATTTTAACAGTTACCTTAAATAAAAATCAATTCAAAAGACATACTTTTTTTCATAAAAGTTTTATTACCGTCCTTTTGATAACATATTTCTCTTACATAGGAAATGCTCATCTTTCCTGTGAGGCTCAAATAATGGGCACCAAAACTAAATACAGAGTAGCTAAGAATCTCTGAAAAGATGCAGTCTCTCAACCCTCAGTTCCCTCCCCAAAACCATTATTATGACATCTTATCGAGACTGCAACCACAGTCTAAAGCCCATGCAAGTGAAGAGGTAACTCCCCCTTGACCACACATGCACTGCCTTATGATAGAAAACACAGTACCTCACAGGGGAAGATCATAGAGGACAACATCAAAATGAAATAGAGATAAATTTAATAAAAACACTTTGATTGTGAAGAAGAGTTTGATTTCTTTGGCAGTGGTGACTTTCCACACTTGGTTCTAACGACCCTCTTCTGCCTGCTTTTAAACAGCATAAATACAAGTTCGTCTGCTCCGCAACATGTTGAAAAATGAATAATCTAGAAATAATTCTAGAAAATCAGAGGCTGATGCACCAACAAGCAGGTCGTGAAGCACGCCCACTTCCTCCTCAAACTTTTCTAGTGCGATCTGAGTCGGGTTGCGGGTCCATTCATCGGAGATGATCACTGTCGAGCTAGCTAGTCAGAATCTCTGGATCTAGGTCTCTCTCAATGTCCGATTCCGGGTCAAACAGTGGTAATTCAATGCTCTCTGCTTTGCTATCTTCGCAAAAAAACATGCGATGGGCCTGGCTGGGGCTTGTCCCACATCGCGATGTGTCTAAAATTAAGAAAAATTCACTTGATCGCCAGAAATTAACAATCAATATTGCAGACAATAGCAAATTGACTGTGAAGCTAATGCTTGAAGTCTTGTGAGATTACTGTTACCATGGTAAACATGACAATGCCCAGAATAAGTATGGTGTTATGCGGGATGTAGCGGGACTTACATTGGAGAGAAAAGACAATTTTTTCAGGACACACTGGGACATCCAGTTGGTAAGAGGGTTAAGTTTAAGATATTCCATGTCATGTCATAATATGAACATTTAAATGTGTGCACTGGGATCTTTTTTTAACTCTGTATTGGTCACAGTTGTCAGGGTTGTGTTCTACAGAGGACTGAATTGTCATCCAGTTTGTATTTTTCTTCATTGGTTGTGATGCATTGATAATCAAGAGCCAATCTCAGTTAGCATATATTACGAGAAAAAAGAGGATTTTTGAAAAAATGTTCAATGCATGCATGAATGATCATCTTTAACTTCGGTAATTATTTTCCCAGTGAAATTACTGTCAATACATTCGTATCACAATCTGGGCTTATTTAATGGGCCTGAGAATGTTGTAAACTTACTTGCATGTGCTACCTACAGGAGTGGAACATGGGTCAGAGAGCATCAGACACACGAGGCATCTCTTTCGAAGATGTTGTGGTTCCTGCTGAGGTGGGTATTATAATTTCCCTTCTAGAAGTATCTGTCGCTTTCCCCCCTCTCCTCCTCATCATGCTGGCCACACTCTGGTCTTCCCCTCCTCCTGTTTCCCCCCCCCCCCCCCTCTCTCTCTCTCTCTCTCTCTCTCTCTCTCTCTCTCTCTCTCTCTCTCTCTCTCTCTCTCTCTCTCTCTCTCTCTCTCTTTCTCTCTCTCTCTCTCTCTCTCTCTCTCTCTCCTCTCTCTCTCTCTCTCTCTCTCTCTCTCTTTCTCTCTGTCTCTCCTTTCTCTCTCTTCTCTCTCTCTTCTCTCTCTCTCTCTCTCTCTCATTCTCACTCTCATTCTCCTCTCTCTTTCTCTCTCTCTCCTCTCTCTCCTCTCTCCTCTCTCTCTCTCTCCTCTCTCTCTCTCTCTCTCTCTCTCTCTCTCTCTCTCTCTCTCTCTCACACACTCTCTACAAGGATGGTGTTGCCGTTTTAGTCTCTCTCTCTCTCTCTCTCTCTCTCTCTCTCTCTCTCTCTCTCTCTCTCTCTCTCTCTCTCTCTCTCTCTCTCTCTCTCTCTCTCTCTCTCTCTCTCTCTCTGAGATGGGTTGTTGGCCAAAATAAAGTGAAGTCTGAACTATCTCTCCCCCCCCCCCCCATGTGAGCACCCACTTCCAAATAGCATGTACACTTGTACACTCTCAGGTTTTTTCCCCTTCAATTTTTGAAACCATGCTGCTGATGGAATAAAGGAGGAGGAGGACATGGACTGTTATTAAGATGATGACACATGAATCGGTTGTGATGATGATGATAATGTTGATGATAATGACAATGATGAAGGTTGTAATGGTTGTGGTGATGATTATGATGATGATAGTAGTGATGACGATGAAGAGGATGATCATGATGTTGACAATGATGATGGTAATGATGATTATTAGGAGGAGGAGGACGACTACGACAATGACATTAGCAATGAAGATGACCACTGTTCACATTACTGCTTCCGCCACCATCATGGTTGTTGCCTGACCAAGCGTTGTCTGTTTCCAGAATATTCTGGGCCAGGAGGGAGTGGGCTTCAAGATTGCCATGGGAGCCTTCGACAAGACTCGTCCCCCTGTAGGTGTCTGGTGTCTCTGCTGAGTGTGGACTTAGCATGCAGGCTGACATGCGTGCTGTCCCTGTTTCTTCAGGAAATGGCTTCGGTGTGAAACACCTTGTTGTGTAGGAGCTGTGTCCCTTTCAGGTTCCATAGGCAGCTAACCAAAAAAATTTCGCTGAGTTTTCATGATGCCCTCCTTGCTCTTATGTATCGTAGTAATGAATCCAGTCTGCTGAATGACACAATTAGTGATTGAAGCCAAATTCTTTGATTGTGAGGTTTTGATTTTTCTCCATTTATTATGCGTTTTCTACTTGGATTGTTGCTCTATGTTCCTCTGTGTGTGTGTGCGTGTATATATGTGTGTGTGTGTGTGTTGCATCCATTGTTTTTCACTTGAGTGAGTAATCTATTTTGTATGTTATTGCACCCTGTAGAATCATGTAAATATAATAATAATCATAATGAGAATGCATTCCACAACAACATCGAGAGGAGGAGATAGCCTTTGTCTACAGATGCTCATGCTGTCACAAACAAATTTGCAGAATTCCCAGATGTATAGTTATGGCACTGGAGGTAAAACCATCAATGGAACCCTCAACTGGAAATACCAAGGGGACCCACGGTGCCCCTTGAAACTGGTGTATCCCTAAAGGAAAAACAAAATCTCAAAACCTGAGGCGGATCTCCAAGGCAATCCTAATTCTGTCAAGGGACCAGAGGCACTTTTCCTTTCAAAAGATGTTTTTAAAATATCATTGGGTACGGGTGGCACAGATGCCATGCGACGGGGAGGCATTCCCTCGTTATGCATCGCACAGCATCTGTGCGACCGATGTGAACAATTTCCGTAGATGAATGCAGTATTCAAGGGAGACAACCTTTGCTGGCTTATTTACTAACCCACTTGACGATATCAGAGTGACTTCCCTTGTCAATAATTTTATTTACACGTCGGAATCAGACTCAAAGTCTGTGCAACCTACGTTTGTTTACATCCTCTTCAAAAAGGCACCCAGTCAATCTCGTTCATGTTGCTTGTGTTCAGAAAAGGTGAATATAGAGGAAGGATCAGATGAAGAAGATGTTTTAACTCATTCAAGGCGCAGAATTTCTAGTGCGTGTGACCCCTGAAATCGCAGGAAAATGGACCAAGTTTGAAAAATCGTAGTAAAATAAATACTGTAGCTACAAAGCTAAACTTGGTATGGCTAGAAAGGTCTTTCTTTGCCAAAGCTAGCCATATGCTGCACTTTTTCAAGCTAAGAAAAGACTACACGTGCCATGACAGTAAGTAGAGCCACTATTTTGAAAAAAATAAGTCTTTCACCCAGCTCTCTTTCTCAGAGTGCCTACTGCTTGTTTCTTGGTCTAGAGCTCTATAAAAATTGAACTTCAAAAAATGGCACAAAAACACACTGGAGAAAATTTGTGATGATTGGGTTTATTAGTCCTGAGTTACAATCAATATGAGCCTACAATGAACTACCGGTGATGATGAGGTCGACCTAGTTTCAGCCAGCATGACAGCTTTGCTATCATCCTCGCTCTCTGATACCTCATCATTAGCGAGAGGAAAATCACTACTATCATCATCATCATGAAAAGGATCATCACAAAAACACACTGGAGAAATTTTGTGATGATTGTGTTTATTAGTCCTGAGTTACAATCAATACGAGCCTACAATGAACTACTGATGATGACGAGGTCGACCTAGTCAGCATGACAGCTTCGCTATCATCCTCGCTCTCTGATACCTCATCATTAGCGAGAGGAAAATCATCATGAAAGGGATCATCTACATCAGTTCCTATCTCATACAAAGCATCCTCTTCAGCATCAGAACCCTCCTCTACAGCAATTTCCACTGGCTCACCCACCTCGCGCTGCGATCCACGCTCCGCTGCCATCGTTGTTTACTTCGCACCTCATAGTGCATTGCTGATAAAGGTTATGGTCTGGCCGGGAAAGATCTGTGTGTTGATCGTAAGCTGGCAAACTATAGTACAGAGACGATTTAAAGACTAGACTAGTTCCCTAAACCATATTTTCCTTGTTGTAAGGGGACAAAAATATGCTAATGTGGGAGGCTCAATTGAGCCTATGCGTCGCGAATGAGTTAATGGACGAAGATGAGAGCTGGAGTGATCGAAATGATGGTTTAGATGAATCAGTGATTGATTTGCCAACAGCGCAAGTAACAATAGAAAGTCAGAGAGTGGTGAAAACACTTTTTTGTGTTCTCAGAGCATGCTGTGGGATGATATTGACTTGTTTGAATGTCGTTTGATTTTTCAAGAGGAAATAGTACTCTTTCAAGTGATACAAAGTTCAAGTCTCTTGGTATAGGACTTTTTTAATGGTGAATTTTCCAAATCGTCCAAAAAACCTGCGTAATGAGGGGATGAATGTTTGCGTTAGAATTTGTATGCAATGAGTTAATGTTCCAGAGATGGGCGCTCATGTGTGGACAGGTTCAGGGAGAAAAGCTTTGGGCATAGTGAAGTGCTCGCTGTGGGCACTCATGTGTGGACAGGTTCAGGGAGAAAAGCTTTGGGCATAGTGAAGTGCTTGCTGTGGGCACTCATGTGTGGACAGGTTCAGGGAGAAAAGCTTTTGGCATAGTGAAGTGCTCGCTGTGGGCACTCGTGTGTGGACAGGTTCAGGGAGAAAAGCTTTGGGCATAGTGAAGTGCTCGCTGTGGGCGCTCATGTGTGGACAGGTTCAGGGAGAAAAGCTTTGGGCATAGTGAAGTGCTCGCTGTGGGCACTCATCTCTGAGCATTTAATATTAATACTTTCAATTCAAAATGCCCCTCTGGTCCCAGAAGAGGATCGCGTATGATGAGGGAGGATTGCCTCTGATAAAGCTGCCTTCTACGCATCAACCGCAGAGCAGCCAGGCTCGTGTCCATGGAGACGGGCATGCAGGCAATGTGGGAAGGGTGTGCCGGACAGGAAGGAACCACGTGCACTGTGTGTACCTTGCCATCTGCTGCCAGTTCACAGCGATGCTCTCTCCTCCCACCAGGTGGCAGCAGCAGCCGTGGGTCTGGCTCAGCGCGCCCTGGACGAGGCCACCAAGTACTCCTTGGAGCGCAAAACCATGGGCAAGGTCATCGCACATGTCAGTGTCCATCTTTGTCTTCCCTCTCTCTGTCGTTTTATCTTTCTTAACGTCATTTCTATCTTTCTTTTTTCTATATTTCTTTCTGTCTTTGTCTTTTCTCTCTCAGACTTTCTTTTGTTCATTTTTCATTCTTTCTGTCTTTCTTTCTGTGGGCCTGTCTGTCCATCCTTCCTCCTTCCTTTTTTCCTTCCTTCCTTCCTTCTTTCTTTCCTTTTTTCTTTCTTTCTTTCTATCTTTCTTTCTTTCTTTCTTTCTTTCTTTCTTTCTTTCTTTCTTTCTTTCTTTCTTTCTTTCTTTCTTTCTTTCTTTCTTTCTTTCTTTCTTTCTTTCTTTCTTTCTTTCTTTCTTTCTTTCTTTCTTTCTTTCTTTTTCTTTTAGTTTTTGTCTTTTTTCATTCATTCTCTCTGTCCTTGTCTTTCTGTCTGTCTGTCTGTGTGTCTGTCTGTCTGTCTGTGTGTCTGTCCATCTCTCTATCTCTACCTGCTTATTCTCCCGAAAAAATCGGGAGACTCCCGATTTAGGCCTGCTTCTTCCGACCTCCCGATTAGGCTTTGAATTCTCCCGATTTCGATCAATGAAACCTACGAAAAAATAAAAATGTGGAAGTTATTCCATGTTATACATGTTTCGGGCTTTTAGACGCATAGGCTGAGTACGCCTTCCGGTGCCGCCAAACGTCTTTGCTTTGGCTGTTGTGATTGGTTTACTCGGATACAGTGTCCAATGGCTAACCTTGAAAGACTGCGTGCTTGGCTCGGCTGTGGTTGCGACGCTCTGTTCATCGCGTTTGCAATGGCGGGTAAAAAGGAAGGGACACGTTTGCATGAGATGGACGAGGATGAAATTGAATCGACATCTACAGCACCAAAGAAGATTCAGAAGAAAGTGAAATACACGCAGAAATGGAAAGCTGAGTACCATACAATGTTCAAGGACTTGGAGAAGTCAGCGAACGGCGCCTATTTCGCTCACTGTGGGATTTGCCACCGCGATTTCTCAATCTCTCACGGTGGAAAACACGACATCACCAAACACCACGATACTACCCTGCACAAGGCAGCAGCCAAAGAGGGCAAGAAGAACATCCAGCAGAAACTTACCACCTGTTTCCAGAAGGCCACAGACTTCAAACGGAAAGTTACGAACGCCGAGGCCACCTTCACCCAGCTACTTGCTCAAAATAACGTACCTATTGCCTTTTCGGACAAGATAAGATTTACTATTGATGGAAAAATTTGGCTTTCCTGTACTTATTTTATTCCAAGAGAATGTGTTTTAATGCAAAATGAAGCACTGCAGTGAGCACTTCTACTTCTAGTCATTTTGAAGTTATGGATGAAACCTATGTTTCCATAGTCTTGTTTCAGTTGCTTTCTGTGTTATGCTCACCTGCACCACTCAGTATTTGTAATTCAAATGACTAGTCGGATTGAAGTTTTTTCTTTCACTGTTTCAGGGCATGTGCATTGAGATAATTAATTTGGTTGTCCATTGTACAGATTTTGCTGGTGCACAATGAAGACATCTTTCACCTCGCCTGTCTCACCTTACTATTGATGCAATAATTTTGCTTTCCTGTACTTATTTTATTCAAAGAGAATGTGTTTTAATGCAAAATGAAGCACTGCCGTGAGCACTTCTAATTCTAGTCATTTTGAAGTTATGGATGAAACCTATGTTTCCATAGTCTGTTTCATTTGCTTTCTGTGTTATGCTCACCTGCACCACTCAGTATTACCTTTTCTTCTCTGTGAAATATGGTCCTGTTGAGAGCAAATATATGCCTATGGATCTCAAGAGCTTGCAAAATAAATCTTGTTATGTATTTCTTGAATGACTTTGTTCTCAGCATCTGTATGAATTTATTTTTGTTCTTTGAGTGAAAAGTCACAACTGTCTGTCTCATGCTGTCTTTTTCAAACCATTGCTAAACTTGATGTAGATGTGATTACCACTGCCGGTCAGATGAGCTGTTTCCGCCCAGAAATCTAGCTCTTTTATAGTTTTAGTGTAGTTTTTATAGCTTTTCAAAAGGGCATTATCTATTTATTTTGTCTCAGGAAAGGATCCGAAATGGCTTTTATAAATCCTAAAATTCATTTTTGGACGGGATGCGAAGCCCCCCTGAACCCCCCACCAGGGCGTTGCCCCTGGACCCCACCGGGGCCTTGGCGGCCCCTGGACCCCGGCCTTTCTTCTTCTGTCTTTCATTCTTTCATTCTGTTCATTTGTTCATTCTAGTGTCCTTAAAACAAATGCTATGCATGGAGAATAAAATTTTGAAATACAGCATGTGGAAAACTGTAAATGTTCACAGAAGGAAGCTTCACATGAAAAATTTTCAGTACAACAGAAATCAGTGTATGGGGAATTAGATGATACAACACATGCAGAAGTTGCAACATGAAATCAAGCACTATCACTTGTAGTTATGAATGCTTCTGTGCTGTTCTTGTGACTCCAGCACCAGTACTTTTTGTGCTGTTATTGTGACCACAGCACCAGTACTTTTTGTGCTGTTGTGACCACAGCACCAGTACTTTTTGTGCTGTTCTTGTGACCACAGCACCAGTACTTTTTGTGCTGTTATTGTGACCACAGCACCAGTACTTTTTGTGCTGTTCTTGTGACCACAGCACCAGTACTTTTTGTGCTGTTATTGTGACCACAGCACCAGTACTTTTTGTGCTGTCCTTGTGACCACAGCACCAGTACTTTTTGTGCTGTTCTTGTGAGTACAACCAGTACTTTGTGCTGTGACACAGCACCAGTACTGTTTTGTGCAGCTACTGTGTTCTTGTGACCGCAGCACCAGTACTTTTTGTGCTGTTCTTGTGACCACAGCACCAGTACTTTTTGTGCTGTTCTTGTGACCACAGCACCAGTACTTTTTGTGCTGTTATTGTGACCACAGCACCAGTACTTTTTGTGTTGTTCTTGTGACCACAGCACCAGTACTTTTTGTGCTGTTCTTGTGACCACAGCACCAGTACTTTTTGTGCTGTTCTTGTGACCACAGCACCAGTACTTTTTGTGCTGTTCTTGTGACCACAGCACCAGTACTTGTTGTGCTGTTCTTGTGACCACAGCAACAGTACTTTTTGTGTTGTTCTTGTGACCACAGAACAAGTACTTGTTGTGCTGTTCTTGTGAGTACAACACCAGTACTTGTTGTGCTGTTTTTGTGACTACAACACCAGTACTTTTTGTGCTGTTCTTGTGACCACAGCACCAGTACTTTTTGTGCTGTTATTGTGACCACAGCACCAGTACTTTTTGTGCTGTTCTTGTGACCACAGCACCAGTACTTTTTGTGCTGTTCTTGTGACCACAGCACCAGTACTTTTTGTGCTGTTCTTGTGACCACAGCACCAGTACTTTTTGTGCTGTTCTTGTGACCACAGCACCAGTACTTGTTGTGCTGTTCTTGTGACCACAGCAACAGTACTTTTTGTGTTGTTCTTGTGACCACAGAACAAGTACTTGTTGTGCTGTTCTTGTGAGTACAACACCAGTACTTGTTGTGCTGTTTTTGTGACTACAACACCAGTACTTTTTGTGCTGTTCTTGTGAATACAACACCAGTACTTTTTGTGCTGTTCTTGTGACCACCACACCAGTACTTTTTGTGCTGTTCTTGTGAGTGCAACACCAGTACTTGTTGTGCTGTTTTTGTGACTACAACACCAGTACTTTTTGTGCTCTTTTTGTGACTACAACACCAGTACTTTTGTGCTGTTTTTGTGACCACAGCACCAGTATTTTTTGTGCTGTTCTTGTGAGTACAACACCAGTACGTGTTGTGCTGTTTTTGTGGACTACAGCACCAGTACTTTTTGTGCTGTTCTTGTGACTACAGCACAGTACTTTTTGTGCTGTTTTTGTGACTACAACACCAGAACGTTTTGTGCTGTTTTTGTGACTACAACACCAGTACTTTTTGTGCTGTTTTTGGAACCACAGCACCAGTACTTTTTGTGCTGTTCTTGTGACCACAGCACTTTTTCTGCTGTTTTTGTGGACTACAGCACCAGTACTTTCCCTTTTGAAGACCTCTGTGCTGTTCTTGTGACCACAGCACCAGGCTGTGGCCTTCATGCTTGCGGAGATGGCGATCGGCGTAGAGACGGCCAGACTGGCTACCATGCGTGCTGCCTGGGAGATCGACCAGGGGCGACGCAACACTTACTTCGCCTCCATCGCCAAGGCTCTGGCGGGAGACGTGGCCAACAAGGCAGCCGCTGATGCTGTGCAGGTGTGTACTACTGTGTGTGTGTGTGTGTGCGTGTGCGTGTGTGTGAGCGTGTGTGTACTGTGTGTATGTGCGTGTGTGTGAGCGTGTGTGTACTGTGTGTATGTGTGTGTGTGTGCGTGTGTGTGAGCGTGTGTGTGAGCGTGTGTGTACTGTGTGTATGTGCGTGTGTGTGAGCGTGTGTGAGCGTGTGTGTACTGTGTGTGTGTGTGTGTATGTGTGTGTGTGTATGTGTGTATGTGTGAGTGTGTGTGTGATGATTTTTTTTGAGTTCCTGGGAGGATATATGCCTGAAACAGAGATCAAATTCTTGTTTGTGTTGACTGTGAACATGGATCTCTCTCTCTCTCTCTCTCTCTGAGCCTGTAGTCTTTGTCAGTTAAGAGGAAATTAACTGACCTTGTCTGTGCCTTATGGAAATGCTGACAATAAATATTTGTTCGCTTCAATTAATCAAGGGGAAATAGTCAACAATGTCAGGATAGGAGGAATTGAACTCTTCTTTACTGTTTTCTGTGAATTGCAATTAACATAGCACGGAATAGATGATTAATAATTGGTGCATGCCTTTGGGTGTGAGATTGGCGCTATATAAGAGCCAAAATACATACATACATACATACAAAGTAGCAAAGACAGAATTCATGCATCTATGCGATGGAGAAAGTGGAAACATGAACAAGCTATGAGACGTTACATTTCTGATAGTGACAACTTATTCAGAGCTTGCACGTCTACATTGTTGTGGTGACTACCAACTATCCTTTCCCATCATTGACATGAATGTTGTGTGCATGCATTGTGATACATGTCTGTGTGGGTGGAAAACTCACAGGCTCTCTGCCTCTGTCATATTGGCAGATTTTCGGTGGCAACGGCTTCAACAGCGAATATCCAGTTGAGAAGTTGATGCGCGATGCCAAGATCTTCCAGGTATTGCGACCTCCGCTGTGTTGCTGCTCTTTGTTTTAGAAAAGCCTGGTAACCTACCATCACCCAGATCTTCATGAGCAAGTAAAAATTCGAGGATAAAAAATTTAATTGATGCTTTGTTAAGCAGCTTTTTGTTTGTTAGCAACTGATAGCAGCAAATTGCTATCTTTGCTGTTAGTGTTACTCAGATTTACATGCAGAGTTAGTAAGAACCAGATTATGGCCAGCTTGTGTGCATTCATGACAAGTGCACACTGGAGATAGAGAAAGTCACATATGACAAAACGATGTGTTCAATAATTTTTTTTAAAGACATCTTCTTCAGATCTGTAGAATGTGAAAGTAATTACATTATGCTGGTTAAGATATCACCCCAGCTAGAGAACAGATTTGGGCATAACTGTATTGTTTCATCTGAAAATAATTGGTCTCTGTAATACGTCTGTTTGCGATATATTGAGTTTTTAAACAGTAACAATCAAAGTGTATGTGTGAAACGTATGCCTGTCCCCACTTAGCCAGTAAATACACTCAAATGAAAATGTGTGTCATTGTAGTCTTAGTACTTGACTCAAAATCCCATAATAATTTGATGATAGAAAATTTTCCCAAGGGAAGCTACTGTTTATTAATCTTGTTTTCGCTCCCTTACCTTTCTGTATATTTTCTTCTTCTTCTTCTTCTTTGCATTCTTCTTTGCATTCTTCTTCCTCCTCGCATTCTTCTTCTTTGCATTTTTCTTCTTCTTTGCATTCTTCTTCTTTGCATTTTTCTTCTTCTTTGCATTCTTCTTTGCATTCTTCTTCTTCTTTGCCTTTCTATATACTTTCTCCTCCTCCTCCTCCTCCTCCTCCTCCTCCTCCTCCTCCTCCTCCTCTTCCTCCTCCTCATTATTATTATTCTTTCTCTTCTGCTGCTGCCACCCCACCCACCAACCCACCCTGAGAGATAGATTGTGCATAAATATGTATGCAGGCCTGTGCCAGGGAAGTGTATTCAACTTCAAGATGTGGTGTTGGAATCATGAGTTCCATTTTTTTTGTTTCTCTGCAGATCTACGAGGGGACGGCGCAGGTCCAGCGGCTGATAATCTCCCGAGAGCTGCTGAGTGCTGCCAGCAGCAGAGTGAGGGGTGCCTAACTCTTGCATCTGATTGGATGACAGGACTGCAAGCTATAATCTGATTGGACGGCAAGCCATGGAATTCCATTGGATCAAAGGCCTCGGTGTCTGATTGGCCAGTTAACCTTCTCCGTGCGGCCGGTGGGAATTCCTGCCGAGCTTGTTTTCACTGCTGTGTGCGGATGGCGGAAGGTCCCACCCGCGCTCGATCACTGAGGGTGGGTGAGTTTGAACGCGCTTATCTCCCTTGAAAATGACGTCAATTATCTATAAATACCACAGCAGGAAAGCGGAAATCGTGATCTTTCTGCGCATGTGTTATTTGTATGGGTGATCTCTACAAAATTTTCGAGTAAATTCGCTCTGAAGTTTGGTGTTTTTTTGTGTCAATTTATGTCAGAAGACATCGATGAGCGTGTAATGGAGCGAGCATCATCAAGTAGATCAAGACGTGCATCAGGAAGCGCATTACACTCTTTCCGACTGGCCCACTTGTTCACACTGAAAGTGACGATGCCAATAAGATGTTTGCGTACTTCTTCGATGACGATGTATTCGGACTAATGACCAAACAAACAATCAGGTATGCAGACCTGTTTACACTACACATTGAGCGTAGTAAACAACGAATTTGCATAATATACTACGCAACTACGCAAGTCTATTGTTTTCTACGAAAACGGTATTGTTTCAGCTACGCATATCACAATCCGCAATTTTCATCATCTCGCTTGACTGATTTATTTTCCGATCCATGTTTTCGGCCAGAAGTCGTTTGCTGTGTGCAGCGCATATAGCGTCCGCGGGCGTTGCGTTGTAGCTTGTTAGTGACGAATCAGCTTCTCCAAGCGAATACCGTGCACAACTGAACGCGTTAGGCCTACTGCCAACCCACGTGCGCTTTTCGAGACAATGGCTGAAACTGAAGATGAGAACAGTGAAGAAAATGACTCCGAAATGCCACCAACCAAAAAGAAGAAGACGAGCAAAGTGCCGAGCCAAGTCTTTCTGCAAAAATATCATGAGGAATACCCATGCCTTGTCACTTCGCGGAAACAAAAACAGTTTGCTCATTGCACTGTCTGCTACTCCCATTTTCTGTCAGCCACTCTGGGAAGTTTGATTGTACCCATCATGTGAATAGTGTATCCCACAAGGAAGCGGACCGAGTGAGTCAAGCGAAAGGCAAGCCGAAACAAAAGAAAATGGATTTCTTTGTGAAGAAAGGTGCCGACTTTTGAAAGATCTGTCACCAAGGCGGAGGCCATGATCTGTCACATCATTACTGATGCGAATCTGCCGATCTCTACAGCTGACAAACTAACCAAAGCCATGAAAGTTGCATTTGCGGACTCCAAAATAGCTGCCGGTGAGTTCTTGTCATATCTTATCACAATATCATGTGTGTGTGTGTGTGTGTGTGTGTGTGTGTGTGTGTGTGTGTGTGTGTGTGTGTGTGTGTGTGTGTGTGTGTGTTTAACATTATACCAGGAGGTTAAAGTAACAGTAAGTTTGGTTGTGTTTTGAGCGCTGTGAAATGTTACATGTAACAAGTGGCATTTAAAACAGAAATCACAAATACACAATTACAAAGCCAAGGATTCCCTCACAGCAGCGCGCACTGTAAAAGAGTGTTTTGATGTGTGCGGAAGAATCGCACTGCCCAGAGAGCCAGTCTTTCACATGCCACTGTTGAAAGCCTGCTGGTTTTGAAATCAAATCCTCTGGGACCTACAGAAGCTGTTCGAAGGCTGACCGACAGTGACCTCGACACTCCGAAGAGTGCTTATGCCAAAAGCCTCAAACCACAGCCTCAAGAAGGAAAATGAAATGAGTGCTTAAGCTGAGAGATACTGTATGAACATTCAGTGACTGAACATTGTCCTCTATGTGCACAGGTTTTTGGATTTGTGCTTCATCAAAAATGTGTTTAATTTTGTTAATTTTTGTTCTTTAAATCCTTGTGTGTTGTGTACTTAGTATAGCATAGTAGAAAGAAAGGCATTGTAGGCTTTCAGCCTATTGCCCTATTTTTTGCTATTTTGATCAGTCTTGGTTAGAGGTTGTCTGGTTTCACTCTCTGATAATTTGCCTAACACCTAGTATTTCTTGATTAGTCTAGACTCCAGTCAGTGGAGTACATATTATTCTGAAAGACTTTGTCCAGTTGGTTTTTAAAGGCGTTTTGTGTATCTGCACCGACTGTGTCTTGTGATAGACTGTTCCACATGTTAGTGACACGATTAGTGAAAAAATGCTTGTAAATATGAGTGTTAGTAGATTTCTTTGTTAGTTTGAAGTTATGGCTTCGAGTTAGTGTGCTGTCAGTCTTAGTCAATAAACCGCACATGGAAAAATGATCTTGATTGAGGAACTTCATGACGCAATGAATAATTGCAAACTACATGTAGTAAAAAGAAGCAAACATTGTTTTTGTTTTTTCTAATAGGGCGACGAGAAAATCTACACATTCAATTACAAAACTACACATTTCTTCACTTTTGCTCCCACAAAATACAGGTTTTAGGGGTAAACAGGTCTGGGTATGCATCACAATATTTCGCAGCCCAAACAGTCCACCAACTCGCGCTTCACTCCCAGTTTCGAGATTGGAGATTTTGAACATGCTGTAGAGATTTTTGCTTGATTTCCTAGATAATTTTCAACCTGCTATGGACACTTGCCTTGGGTAGAAGCTGTGTGTGTGTGCGTGTGTGAGTGTGTGTGTGTGTGTATGTGTGATTTTCCAGTTTCAGTCATTTTTATTTAGTATGTCATTGTACCTGTAGTAACATGTAGATATTCCATTGGTGTCATTTTGTGGATGTGTAAATAGTTATGCTTATAATTCCTCATGAAAATCTTTTGCTTTCAACAAGGTTAGAGTGTTTTTAGGCACTCTGATCAGCGTCTTCCCCACTCCCAACCACACCTCTACTCCATGATCACAGCAAGTACGTGGTGACTTTTGAGGTGCATGTAAGGATTTGAGGCCTTTTTTGTCATTCTTTTTACTAGGTAACCTATCAGAAATCAAGCCTGATAATTGCTGGAGGTCATGATTAGATAATAAAGTTAGTGTAAAGGCATTTCATTGGTCTGTTTTGTTGTTGTTGGTGTTGTATTTCATTTTGAGAATAAAACACAGGTATTATGATAAATTTCATTCAAGTGCTGCATACCACTGTGTGCAGAATTCTCTCTGCTACAACTTTTATTCTTTGCATTTTTTGATTAGAGGTGAAGAAGAATATGAAAATTGACTTCAAAGATGGTGACCGTTTTTGGAGTAAATTCTGGGGGGGAAAGTCAGCACAGAGCAATGACGCATTGCTAAAAAAACTCAGCAACGTAAGGGTTAAGCAGTTAATAGACTGGTAGGTCAGTTGTTGAATTGGTCTGGTGGTACGAGAAAGTCTGCTTTTGTGAAAATGTGGTGTGTAACATTTTGTCTTCAGGAGAGGCTTACAGTGTTAGTGTTCTGCTTTAGATAACACTAGTATGAAGTTTTTGTTTGTTTGTGTTTGGTTTTTCTGTTTATTGATCGATTCATGTACAAATGATGACTATCAATTTTAATTGATCATTGAGTTTGAATGGGAATATACTGCAGTTTTATGTAGTGCGGTTAAACAGAAACATTTTGTTTCTTGAACCAATATATTACATGATAAATCTGTTTGTTATTTTTTAAACTTCACTTGATGTCATAAGAAAGAAATTCTTATGTGTTATAGGCTGCAAGTATTAAAATCGTGGAGCATCGTGGGAAAAGGGTATACTTTTTTTCTCATAAATACTCTACACGATATTAAGATTTTTCATATATTTCTTGTGCTGTCTTTGATTCCAATTATGTGGAAAGTTGTACATATTTTTACCATCTGATGGCTGTGGTTTAGTTTCTCAGTACTCTTCAGTATCATATCAAGATGAGATTAGTTATCCAGTGCATGATATACAAAGAAATTATGTGTTGTAGCACCGCGCTCAAAGCCAGTGGGATGTTTGATGCCTTCCTAGCAGTATGTTTGGTGCCTTCCTAGCAGTATGTTTGGTGCCTTCCTAGCAGTATGTTTGGTGCCTTCCTAGCAGGATGTTTGGTGCCTTCCTAGCAGTATGTTTGGTGCCTTCCTAGCAGTATGCTATCTTTCATGTTGACTGTGTACATTGGAAACATTTTTGCCAAGTTTTTTGGCCAGTGTGAACTCAAGCTATCATTGCTAGACTTAACCTATTTCTTAATCAATACTGAAATACAGAGTGCATTTACAGGAAAAATGGAAGTAGTTATTTTATTTGTGCGCATGCCATTGCATGAGAACCTACCCAACGTCAAAGAATTGCCCAGTGATTTAATGATCTGCCTTGTGTGACCACTGTGAAGTAGTGTCTCAGTCTGAGAGTCATAACTCACAAGTGCACTCAGCACAATAAAGGGTGTGTGACAAACAAGTTGTGTTACTTTCTTCAATGCGTTGATGCTCTCGGAAAATATCTTTGAAAGTATGTATTTACAAAACTGCATGGAACAAAACTAATATTCCACTACATTTTGAAGTGCAGCTGTGTGTGTGTGTGTGTGTGTGTGTGTGTGAGAGAGAGAGAGAGAGAGAGAGAGAGAGAGAGAGAGAGAGAAAGTGTGTATGTGAGAGAGACAGTGTGTGTGTGTGTGTGTGTGTGAGAGAGAGAGAGAGAGAGAGAGAGAGAGAGAGAGAGAGAGAGAGAGAGAGAGAGGGTGTGTGTGTGTGTGTGTGTGAGAGAGAGAGAGAGAGAGAGAGAGAGAGAGACAAAGTTTGTGTGTGTGTGTGTGTGCATATGTAAGAGAAAAAGAATGAGTGTGTGTGTATGTGAGAGGAAGACGGAGAGAGGTTTCAATGATCAACATTTGCTCACACTAGACAACAAACAAAGTATGCAAAAACGTTGCCTTCCAGAGCCAAACCATTTGGACTTAGCCACGACCTTTCCTCCGTACCACAAGTTCTGCACATGTGAGTTGAGGCTGTGGTCTGTTTTCTTTTCTGTGATTTTGAAGTCCTTGTCAAAATTATGGTGCAACATATGTGCATGAGTGGAGAGTTTGGACTACCCTCGTAGTGCAGACGTGTTCAGCTCGGGGAAGTCTGAATGTCATCACAAATATATCTGGTATCATCCTGTCAAAGACATGGAAGTGAAAGAAAGATCGGACATTTCAAGCAACCAGGATGACATTCATATGGGTAGAAACTCGGAATTTACATTGCATATAGAATATTACTGGTGCAAATGATAGAAATAAAAAAAACCGCTGGCGCTGAACCTCCAGGTTTTGGCATATACAAAAAACACAACAAGAACAAAAATTGGGTTTGAACCCGCAACATCTCGAGAAAAGAGGGGGGGGGGGGGGGGGGAGTAAGCTAAAAGCTTTTGACGAAACGAAGATAGTAATCTGAGCAACACACACGAATGTAAAATGAGAATGGCGGAACGAGCAGAAACATTTCAAAGAATAACATTTCAAGAAGAAATATATGTTGACAGATTTCCTCTCAATAAAGCTGACTCCAACACATTCTAGTAAACTAGAGATTTCGCCTACCGGCAAAAGTATCTCTAGCACAGTTCACATCACGTGATGGAAGGTTTTTGGCCAATTTATTCATACGGAGGTCACACGAGAGGCTTGTGGGATAGCCAATGTGCTCCCTCACATACGCCGTTAAAGTAGTTCTAAGGCTATTTCGCACAAAACTCTTAACTTACTCTTGTTGAGACAACAAACAAGCGTTTATTCGATACAATAAAATGTTTGTGTTGAAATGGAAACAAGTTTTGACATCTGAATCATTTCTGTAAAAAGTGGAGAGAAAAATAGTATCAGAACGAACTATTTTTGGCGCAAGGCTGTAATGCGAAGGGTCAAGCCTATTACGCATTCATTGCGAACTGTGCCAGAGTCAATACTCGGGTTTACAGAATGACTCCAACACCCACTGCGTCAAAGTACACACACTTGTGGTTAAGTCAGTTTATATTCCAAGCAACAAAGTCAATGCAGTATCAAGGACTGCACAATACACCATCACTCCCTTTCGCCCAGTGGACAACAACGGAAGCAGGTTGTCCACTCCACAGGTTTCTGGCACGAGGGAGAGATGTGACAAAAGTCTGCAGAGCTTCGAGTCTGATACATCCGGGTCCCAAAGCCAGGCGGCCATGAACACCACAAAACCAGAGACTGTAGTCTTCTCTGACTCACTCCCCCCCCCCCCCCCCCGCCATTCCTCTCCAGCGTAGAGGACTTCCATTAGTCCCACTGGACGAACATGATACAGAGGCAGCGCCTGAACGAGATTCACGAGTTCGAGAAAGAAAGAACAGTCACACGCTACAATCATTGGCCAACTACACTCACACGTGACTTCCGGCAGCGTTGGTCCACCTTTGCAGCAGCGGATGCAGTCGAGAGTTAACTCCCTTTGACTCCTTTTACAACATCCTTTTCTCGAATGTTTCACTGTCTGCTTGATGAAAGCGTTTGAATGGCAGAACCGTGTGTCTTGCGTAAATATATTTTAGTCATTATCAAGTGGTCCGAGAAGTAAACAAAACAGCAAAAGATAAACACCTGCATAGAAACAAGTTTGACAGTTGGAAAGGAACATGAAATGTGTAAGAGTTGAAGCATCAGTTTCCTAGCATCACGATCAGGTCAAAGTGCATGGGATGGCTAGTACACGTTTTGGTAGTACTAAATCCGCGTAAGATTAATAGATGTTGAAGCACCAGTCCCCATGGTTGCAAAATAATATTAAACACTGCCAAACATATCAATTTCTATCACATGTTCCTTGAAAGAGTGAACTGTCGAAATTGTTGTTGTTGCTGCTGCTGCTGCTGCCACTGCACAACAGTTTCCACGGTTGAAAAACTGTACAAAAAGTGCACAAACCAACGCACATCCCCCCAGCAGTGTCTTCAGAAATCTTCATTGCAAACGTTCACCTCTTTGTCTTCACACTCGAGGATGTCCTCCAGGAGCAGATAACTCTGCAGGGACGCTGGCAGGCCAAGGCGCGGCGCTGCGTGCACCACGTTGGTGGTGATGGCGTCACGAACGGCCTGCCCATTCAGCGTGGCTGAGACTAGTGAATATAGTCTCAGCAACAGGTTGGTCACGTGATAGCCTAAATTCTTCCATAACATGCATACCACCGTTCTGAACAGCCACGCTGAATGCCATATCACATCGTGAGTGTATTCCTCCGCTTGTTGTGATACACTCCATACTGGCAGCCATTTGTCCGTCAGTTCATTTTATAAACATCGATTTCCCATGAATGTAAAACTTGTATGCGGTAAAATTCGAATCACAAGAGTGTAATATTGTGAACTCTACTAATTATAAGGACTTTGAATACAACAGCAATATTTATACTTCATTGAGCGAGTTCGGAGGGTCAGAGTCGATCTCTGGTTGTGAATTCTTGTCAGCAAACCGTTAGATGACAACTAAAGACGCTTCAGCGTTTGTGTGAACAGTGATTACACGTACCTTGTCAGCAAATCGTCAGATGTCAATTCAACACTGTCTAGTCTCGCTGGATAAGCAGTGAATCAGAAAATGGCTTTAACTTCAGCTCCAAAGAAAAGAAAAAGAACAGAAATGACACCCAAAGACAAAGTGGACTTGCTTGATCGCTACCGAGAGCTAAATTCTAAAAGTTTGAGGGAGGGTGCTGACATTTTGGGTGTGTCGGCATCATTTCTGTGCCAGACACTGAAAAAAGAAGATGAACTTAGGGCTGATATCGCAGAGGGCTCCAGTCAAGGCCAAAGGAAGCGTCGGCGCTGCGGGAAGGATAAAGAGACAGAAGATGGCTTAAAGCGGTGGTTCGACTCAATCCAAGCACGCAACACACCTGTAAACGGCCCAATCCTGTGTCAGAAGGCGGAACAGATTGCTTCCCAGCTTGGTCGCTCCGAATTCAAAGCTACAAATGGGTGGTTTAACAGGTGGAAGAAACGCAACGGCTTGGTGAAGCGGGAAGTGCCGGTTAATATAAACGCCGCTTATTAAAAACACTTTTGTTCGGTCCCAATGTGTTTTTAATAAGCGGCGACTACTGTATATACACAATCGCACGTGCTCAAGGCAGCTTGCAACCTTATAGACACGTTCGCGCTAAAAGTAGTTCTCAAATGATTTCCTGAAAATCTCATAGATTAGTTTTATTAGAACACCAAATTTGTGTTTATCTATCGGGATAAATAATTGGAGTGAAATAGAATCGCCTCTTTTTACTCTCAATGGTCTTCTGATCATGTTGAATTTTGATTGGTAGAATCATTGGAATGTGGATTCGAAGTCACGTGACCAACCTGTGTCAGAGATAGTATCTCTGTGTTCAGAATGCGGCCTGCCGAGCCAGGTGCTTAAGGGAGAGCTGGGGCTGGCTCCTCCAGTAAGCTGTGCAGACCGGGAAGGTTAGCATTCGCTTGGCTGACATCAAGCCCGATGGGTCGAAGCCCAGAGCCACGAGGCATTTGAAGACTTTCACGAGTCCCTTTGGGTTGTGGCAGATGAAGAACTTGTAACTTGCCAGAAAGCTTGCCAGGAATTGTGCAGCCGTCTTATTGCTTGCTTGCAAGGTTCGCAGAATTATTTGCTCTGCGTTACTTTTCTCTGTGATAAATCCAAATGTTGCAAGCAACTCGGGCAAATTAGTGAGCATTTTAATTTGCTTGACCGTGATGACTTCATTGAACAGGATCTCACTCGCTCTCAGCTCTGCAGCCTTCCTGTCCGTGTCAGACATGAGTGCGCACTGGCTCAGGTCACAGTTTTCTATGAATGTCGGGCAATTCGCATATATGTACGGCACTGTGTGACCACTGCTCAGGAGCTCTTCCACTGTGTCTACTGTGTAGCTGGAATTAAAGAAATCCCGAAATAGCTGCCGCACGTTCGAGCCGCTTAATAGCAAATGAATCTCAGACCTGTCAGGTTTGGCCATGGTGTCGTGTCCAAGGTTTTGGACAGTCAGATCGACGAGTCTGAAAATTTCCTGTCGTCAAGCCAAGACCAAGGCCACGACTGAAGCACAGGTAGGTGACACCAACCTAACGAGGTTCAGCTCGTCTGCACCAAGGGAGGGTTGAAGCGGAAGTGTCAATCAGTTCCGCCTGAAATGGAATGCTTCCCAGTTTAATCTCAAAAGCAAACCAAAAAATAAACAGAAGGAGACATTTCTTTCTATCTTTGTGTCTGCTGTAATAAACCTACCAAATCATGCATTCGTTTAGGCAGTGATTTCTTCGCTCCAGTTCAAACGCGAGGCTATCGAGCACAATTAAAAAGGAAGAAAAGGAATTTGGACTCTACGCTCGCACGCTTACAACTCTAATCAAGTGAATCACCTGTAACAGCTCACACAAAACTACCTCTATAGGTACATTGTTTTCCTTTTCAGTGATGAAATATGTACGGGGTGACAGCTACAACGTGAAGGTAAAGGCGTGAGCTTTTGTGCATATTGCGACTCTTCAGCAGGGGCGGATCTGGGTTTTGAAAGGGGGGGGGTGTGCAAAGTTCTTTTTTTTTGTTTTGTATCTTATCAGCGAAGGCGCGAAGCGCCGAACCGACGGCGCGAAGCGCCGAGCATGCTAGGGGGGTCCGGGGGCATGCCCCCCCGGAATTTTTATATAAAAAGGAAGCAAAATGGTGCAATCTGGTGCAATCTGAGCGTGTAAAGTGCTATTTTCAGGCGATACATTTTGCCACTGATGTGGTGGGGGTTGGAGATAGGACCAACTGTCTCTCTCTTGGGAAGCACATGCTCGAAAATGTACAGTGCTAAATAAGTTCGATGTTAATAATAAAGAATCACAATTCACAAAAACAACATGAGGAAAAAGTCTTTGCAACAAGATCATACCTCGAATTTAATAATCTTTATTCCGAATATGTAAGAAGACATCTGTAACCAGTTTGTTGTGGGAGTCAGGCCTGGTCAGTCTAGAGACATTGAATAAACACACACATGGAGGAATTTGCCTAGTCATAGGCCTAATCATGTGACAACATTTTCTGTGGCTGAAGGCGCATGACTGTGTTGTATTTTGTTGCAAATCTGTTGACAGCATCTGGAATGTCTATTTTCATTCCTGTATTAGCATCTCTCAGGTCTCTCTCTCTCTCTCTCTCTCTCTCTCTCTCTCTCTCTCTCTCTCTCTCTCTCTTTCTCTGCTGTTTGTTTGTGTATGTGTGTGTGTGTGTGTGTGTGTGTGTGTGTGTGTGTGTGTAAGGGGGGGGGGGGTGCAATTACATTTAATTTTACTAGTGCATTCCTATATTTATCAGCATCTCTCTCTCTGCACCCACCCACCCCTTTTTATTTTGGCTGGGGGGGGGGGGGGGTGGGGGTGCAATTACATCACTATATTTATCAACATATTTCTCTTTCCATTTTTTTATTTATGTATTATCATTGTTTATGTATTTTATTTCTTTAATTTATTTAGTTAGTTTTTTGGCTGGGGGTAATATTACATTTACATTACTATATTTATCAGCATCTCTTTCTCTTTTTTGTTCTGCCGAGGGAGGGGGGGGGGTGCAATTACATTTACATTACTATATTTATCAGCTTCTCTCTCTCTTTTTTTAAGCCGAGGAGGGGGGGGGGTGCAATTATATTTACATTCCAATATTTATCAACATCTCTTTCCCTGAGTCTCTCATTTTTTTGTCTTTTTGCTTGGGGGGGGGGGGGGTGCAATTACATTTACATTACTACATTATCAACATATCTCTTGTTTTTTTTCCTTTTTTTTCTTCTTTTTTTCCCCCCCTTTTTTTTGTCCCGCTGGGGGGGGGGGGGGTGCAATTGCACCCATTGCACCCCCCCCCAGATCTGCCCCTGCTTCAGCCATCAACTATAAGGCTCATCTTCCAGAATGCGGAAGTAGCTGCTTTTGTGCATATTGCGACTCTTCAGCCATCAACTATAAGGCTCATCTTCCAGAATGCGGAAGTAGCTGCTTTTGTGCAGATCTCCGTAGGCTGTGTCCTAATTAATTTTCTGAGACTCCTTGTCCGAATGTGAGCCGAGAAGCCACTGACAAACTATGCGAGAGACGTCCGACATTTCTTGTTCTCTGTGTGTTGTGAAACAGTCGTTAACAAGGAGACGACAGCGCGGCCTACTGCGACCACAATTTCCATACAAATCAACGCAACAGTAAGCATGCAAGTACGCACGCACGCACAGGCACAAACACTTACAGCCATGAAGGGATACGGAGGAACGAGGTTTCCAGGACGTTTGATCGAACCGTAGTAACGACAGATCGAGTAGGCGTTACGTGACAAACAGTGACACAGACACAAGTCACGAGAGAGTTAGACACAATCAAGCGCTGATACCTACGTCGTGCAAGGAATCTCAGCACAAGGTGAAGGGCTGCATTCGACTTGATCGACGGTACGACATGCCACAAACGATTGACGACACAAACGCGTAAAAATAGCCTTTATTGCCTTGTAGGGCAGAGCGGCACAAGCAGCCTGAGTAAAACAGACTTTTTTTTAAACCTGTGCTGGGAGTGTTTCCATGTAGGTTGGCGTTGTTGTGTACATTCCTGTGTTTGTAAGTGTGAGTGCGTGTTTTTATGCATGTGTGTGCGTGCGTGCGTGCTTACATGGATGCATTCATGCATGTGTGTGTGCGCGAGCGTGTTTGTGTGTGTGTGTGTGTGTGTGTGTGTGTGTGTGTGTGTGTCTGTGCGTGTATTGTTATGAATGGAGATATTCAATCTCCAGTGTAGATTAGACAAAAGAAGTAAGGAGACTCTTGTCCAACTTCAGAAATTTATTGCAGAGCTTTCGGGGCCAAGTAGGCTCCTTCGTCAGTGCAGTGAAAGGCGATGTGCGATCGTGTAAATATAAGCCCTGTGATAACAGTTCACGAACAGTCGAGGTCGCTCTCAGCCCCTCCATGGAGGCTTTCAAAACCCAGATCTAGCACCTTTCCCCTACCCCCCCACCCCCCCACCCCCCCCCCCATTTTTCCGCTGGTCATCTGGCAACTTTCCTTCTAAATCCTGACAAATCCCCCTCCTCGCAACCTCTCTCCGCGTCTGCAGAATCTTCACCTTGCTGAAGGCGGCAGTCAAAAGAAAGAAGGGTGGGGTATGCGGCACGGGGTACAGGCAGCAACAGCGGTGGCGGGTGAGAACATCGCAACGGGAAAGGGGGTGGGGTGACAAAGCAGTGGGGCCGTATAGTCAGCATGCGGGTCTCGGGAAAAGGAGAGCCCAAACTCAAAGTCAGAGGTCGCCAGACCTGTAGGGCTGCAGGAACGCCAGTGTAGATTCTTATTTGCATAGAAGCCAGTTAGGTCTCAAATAATGTTTTTGAGAAAACAACCATGCCTTAATAGTTTGTATGGATTAAAGGGCGCATTTGTTTGGCCCAAAATCTCGAGATTCTCCCTGAATGGCTAGTCGATTCGATTCGATTTGTATATTTCGGCCGACGACCCGTCATGACAGTATAATTCACATGTATGTACATATTTGTAAAATCAGTACAGTCAGTAAAGCTAAGTGCCATACAGGTAAAAGAAAGTTGCACTCTTACAGAAACATCGTTAACCTAAATGACTGATTGTAGTTGAATGATCTACATAGCAGCTGGCATTAATTTCACTTTATACATGATTTTCCTCAGAGTTCGTGAGCCTCTCACAACGAAGTTTAAAGGCATAAAATATTAACGTCTCTTTTCATTTATGTGCCCACAATTTGTCCACACATAGTCAAATCCAAGTCTTGACAGACATTGTTCAACTGATTTTACTCAATTCAGCTTCCCACACACACTTTCTTTCCACAGCATTAAGTGGGTCTGCTTTGGCAGTCTGCTTTCCGACATCCTGCTCAGCCGAAAACAGTATCTAATCGCCCGAATTATAGTGTGAATAAACATGGGGTATCTACCCAGTTCACCACTGCACATGACATTTGGAGTTTTTATAGAAACATTGAGAAAGCGCTTGCATGCAAACATGTGCGCCTTCTCAACACTTTTTCTTGTCTCCAATCCCCACAACTCTGAACCATAAAGAAGGTTGCATTTGAGCATCGTACAAACGGAAAAAGAACTGCTGTGTTCATAGTGCGAAGATGCCATATTGCCTTAATCAACTGTACAGTGTTTTTTTCTTGGCTTTTACACGCAGGCTGTCGAGAGCAGAAGATACCGATAATTTAGTAGTGAACACGAATCCTAAGTATTTATACTCATTAACCACTTCCACATCTGTTCCTCCTAAGGACCACCTTTCCCCTCGGCCCAGAAAACCGCCCCTACGGAAGAACATGACCTTTGTTTTGTCAGTATTGACGTGAAGACCCAATCTCTTGGAAGCGTGGTATAGGTTATTTATCTGGCACTGTAAACCAACTGGGGTAGTAGAACCAGACCAATATTGTCTGCAAAGATAAGCGAAAACAACTCTGTCATCCCGGGCAGTAACTGTACACCATGGCGCCCGTGTGCACGAATATACCTTGCAACGTATTCAATGAATAGACAAAAAAATTATCGGGGACTCGACTGCCCCCTGCCTTACGCCGACGGAGCAGTCAAAGAAATCTGACATGGTACCATTCCACCGTACACACGCCTGCACTTGTGAGTAAATTGACTAAAGCATTCCCAAGAACTGTGTTGAAAGCCCTGACTCCGCCAGCACTGTCCAAAGACGAGCCCTATCAACAGAGTCAAAGGCCCGTCGGTAGTCAACAAAGGCGGCGTAGAGTTTTCCTCTACCACTACCGTACACATGTCTGACTGCAAGAGAATGAAGGGTTAACACATGATCAATGGTGGAATGGTCCGACCGAAACTCTGCTTGCTCTAGGCAAAACTTGCCACATTCTTCTGCCCAGGCACGGAGACGGTTTGTCAACACAGACATACATTTTTTGGCTTACTCTACACAGTAACGATATCCCTCTATATGTTTTGGGACTTAACCTGTCTCCGCTTTTGTGTATAGGAATTATGACAGAGTTACACCAGTTATGGGGGGAGTATTGTTTTTCATAAATAACATTAAAAAGTGAGACAAGAAAAGGGGTTATATATGCACTTGCACATTTGTGGTAATCTCCAGGAATATCATCAATACCTGCTGCTTTTCTATGTCATAACCTAGTGATTGCCAGCTGTACCTCTTCTTCGCGTATTGGCGCATCCAGTTCCCCATGTTTGACAGTTAGGTACCGGTAGTTAGGCTACCAACATACATTACACAGTTACGTTGGCCAAGCAGAGTCTGAAAATATGTTTTCCACTCGTTCATGTCTATTGAAGGGTTTGGGGACCTAGTATTTACTGCTTTTCGTACCTCTGGATAGAAGACTGCAGAGTTTCTTACGGTATCTATTAGAGTTTGACATAAAGCTTTATTGTGCATATCTTTCTTTTCTCTGATAAGTTTCTTGTACTTATTTCTCACTTCAACGTATTGTTTTCTATCTATCGCCAATCCACTTTTTCTTGCATGAATGAGCGCTTTTTTCGCGTCCCGTTTAGCTCGCTGGCAATCTACGTCAAACCATTTGGGATTACTTCTTGCCCTCCATGGTCCGACTTAATGGTACGCTGCATACACTGAGCACTAGAAATTAATGTTTGAACAAAAACATCCATTGCCTCATCAAGATCGCTATCTATCAG
Source organism: Theodoxus fluviatilis (assembly GCA_034096865.1). Taxonomy (NCBI): domain Eukaryota; kingdom Metazoa; phylum Mollusca; class Gastropoda; order Cycloneritida; family Neritidae; genus Theodoxus; species Theodoxus fluviatilis. The sequence goes on along the minus strand of JAWQFJ010016316.1, from coordinate 555 downwards.
TCGAGACGCCTGTCCAAGGTTAGTTCTGAACTCAGTACTTTGTAGGTTCTGTTTCACCTCCTGTGCCTTTTCGTCCTTCCAAAGAAATTTAGTTTCTTTACCCTGTGAAGGAGAGGCCCGTATGGGTGAACTACTATGTACACCAAAATCTACTCGCATCTCTAAGGGCATATGGCTAGATATAACATTGTGACCTATCTTACAATTGACAATGGGGACAACATCGCTTGCATAGAATAATCCATAATCAATGACGATATCGCCACGCTGGGAAAGATAGGTCATGTTCCCCACTCTGTCGCCAGTCGTGCTCCCATTCAATATGTATAAATGGTACATTTTGCACAAATTAATAAGAATTTTACCAAAGTGGTTTGTACAGTGGTCCTGGGAGTTTCGTCGGGCAGCACTTTCAGGACAGTGACAACTGCCAGAACCCAACCCTACATTTTCATCCTCATCTTCACTGTCATCTTCCCGTTCACGATGCATGTTCCATTCTCCCGTTCTTGCGTTAAAATCTCCACATACAAGGATGGATGCGCTTGGGTACTC
>JAWQFJ010016315.1:12500-24275 GCA_034096865.1 Theodoxus fluviatilis | reverse complement strand
CTGCATGCACACCACGTGTGTGCACCCTGCACATTCTCGTATGAGTGCAGACGTAACATTGTCAATCGTCTTTCGTAGTGCGGCTTCAGTAACATTTCCGTTTCATGAATGTGCCTAATTTACATGTAAATCTATATGAATAAACTACCCATGAAACATTTCTGGAAAATAATAATTTGCAGACTGCAAAAGTATACAAAAAGAATTTCGTCATCGTTGCTACTTTTAGCCGGTGTCTGCATCATCTGAAGTCCCTCCATTCAAAGCTTCCAGGGATGATTGTTCCGTGACCGCCATGAATTCGTGTGGCAGAAATGTTTCCTAACGCTCAGCATAAAAACATATACTGTATACTCAAAACACACACACACACACACACACACACACACACACACACACACACACACATACGCACACATACACAAAGACCGAGAGACGAAGAGAGAGAGAGAGAGAGAGAGAGAGAGAGATAAAACAAATCAGGGACCACGAATGGGAGCATTTTCAGAGTTCTACAAATCTGGATCTAGGCAGCCTTTCCTCGTGAAGCAGTCAACCAATGCAACGTTAGGGCTCAGCCTGGTCGTAACAAAGTGTCTCAGGTACTGATATTCATGAATAATCTCATTTCTTTCTATCAATGCACCAGTGTTCATGTGCTGCACACACACACATACACACACACACACACACACAGACACACACACACACACACACACACACATACACACACACAGAGTGAGAGAGAGAGAGAGAGAGAGAGAAGAGAGACAGAGAGAGAGAGAGACAGAGAGAGAGAGAGAGAGAGAGAGAGAGAGAGAGAGAGAGAGAGAGAGAGAGAGAGAGAGAGAGAGAGAGAGAGAGAGAGAGAGAGGCGCGCACACACATTCACGTCATTATAAAAGTAAAACATTCATTGCATCTTTCAAAGAAGACTGAATGAGAACGGTAAAGACAACTCTTTATGCAGACGTTCAGGGCAAAATAGTAAAAACACGTTCTCCTTCTAATACACACTACACTTAGAAACAATAAGCTAGTCGCAGATTCCACGCTGGATTTAGATAAATGTAATAACTTTTATTGTTTGAAGATTACAACACTTACATTTCAAATTAATTTCAGCAATACACTGGCGGAGGGAAAAAAGTGCGCCAAAGCAAATAACAAACAGACAAACAATCCATGACGAAGCCTAGTTTATGAGCATTTCCAGGGGTAATGCAAAACATTCTCCATTTCAAAACGAAACGGGCTCATAGCTTTTAATGAAACGAACACATTATTTTTATGTATGTAACAGAATGTACAAATATAAATGACTCGATGAGTAGAAACATTACAAAGAATAACCGTCGAGGCTGAAAAATAAAAACAGTTACAACGTTTTTCTAAATATAGCTGAGTGTAGCACACACCACGTCAAAGTCCACAAACTTATGGTTACTTATATTCCAAACATAATCAGACATAACATCACCAAAGCAGTACACCAGGCTGAACAAAGTCATTGCAGTATCAAGGAACGCACAGCTCCCTTTCGCCCTGTGGACAACAACGGAAGGAGGCCGACCACTCCACAGGTTTATGGCACGAGGGAGAGGTACAGTCTCGAGTCTGAGACATCCGGGCGCCAAAGTCAGGCGGCCATGAACACCCCAGAACCAGTGACTGTCGTCTTCTGTGACTCCTCCCGCCAGTCCTCTCCAACGTTGATGACGTAGACAAAGACACAACGCTAGAGAGACGCAGGATTTCAATGAGGAAAGGAAAAACACACAATACAAACATACACAATACAGTTTCCAGCGACTGGCTTATTCGAACGTCTACTTCTTTTGACTTGATGTTAAACACCTCTTGTCAAGCGTATCGCATGAAAGGCGTTTGAATGACACAGCCAAGTGTCACAGTCAGTATGAAGTAGTCCGAGAAATAGCAACTCAGCATGAAATATTTACCTGTGTGGAAATAGTTCTCACAGATGGAATGCACACGCAGAGTGTAAGTGTGGAAGCACCACTTCCCACGCTTGGAAACACACAAAATGTGAGGGTATCATAAGACATCTTTTCACAAGTTGAAATCCGTGCAGATGAAGTACATGCTCAAGAACCAGTCGCCACGGTTGGAAAACAATGTAAAACGGTGCGATATTGGTCAATGTAGGACCCGGTCCCAGTATGGAATGAATTAACAGTTGAATATGTTGTTGTTGTTTCTGTTGTTGTTGTTGTTGTTGTTGATATGGCACAATTTCCACAATTAAAGTCTGTGCTAAATGTCAAAAACGACAGGCAGTTCCCACCGTTTAAGAAGACTCTTCTTGTACCACGAAAAAACTTGTACTTTCTCCGAGACGGTAGCGATCCTGTTTGGAAGTTCTTGAGATCACCTGGACAGAAGACGGAAACCGCAGCTCAGCATCGCTCAGCACTTTCTGCAGCTGCAACCGCATCCTCAGACACCGCGAGGATGTCCTCCAGGAGCAGATAACTCTGCAGGGACGCTGGCAGGCCAAGGCGCGGCGCTGCGTGCACCACGTTGGTGGTGATGGCGTCACGAACGGCCTGCCGAGCCAGGTGCTTGAGGGAGAGCTGGGGCTGGCTCCTCCAGTAAGCTGCGCAGGCCCTGTAGTCTTCTATTTCTTCCACTGACTGCAGCGCGCACGACGGGTCGAAGCCCAGAGCCACGAGGCACTTGAAGACTTTCAGGAGTCCATTTGGGTTGAGGTCGAACGAGAATTTAAAATTGGTCAGAAGCCCCCCGAGAACCTGTGCAGAGGTCTTGTTGCTTGCTTGCAAGCTTCGCAGAACGAGTTTCTCTTTGGCAAGTCGGTCTGCAGATACCATTCTTCTGCAACACCAAAAGTCAAGTAGTTGACTCAAGGGCATGAGACTACTGAACAAGACTTCGCTCGCTGCGAGCATCGAAGCCCTCTTGTCTGTGTCAGACATGAGTGCATACTGGCTCAGATCACAGTTTTGTACGTACCATGGGGGCTTCCCATACATGTACAGCACCGAGTGACCCCTGCTGAGAAGCTCTTCGAGTATATCTTCACTGCGGCTGCAAACAAAGAAATAGCGAAAGACCCCCTGCTCGTGAAAGGGGCATATCTGCAAGGATTTCTGAAACAAGTCAGCTTTCGCTGCCGCGTTGTTTCCAAGGCTATGGATAGCCAGGCCAACAAGTCTCCTGATCTCCCAGTCGTCATAGTAAGACGAATCCCGACACTGAATCTTTTGTAGCCGACTCTCCAATCGAAGTATGTGCAGCTGAGCGGCAGCAAGGGAAGGTTCAAGCGGCTCACTGTCAATCAACTCCACCTGAAATGGGATGTTCCACATTGTCACTTTAAGTGCATATATATACATATAGAACCTTCAATTTGTTTCCTCGTTTGTCCGATCACGTGTTTTTTAAGTTCTTTCGTCACTTTAATCAAAACTCGTCGCTATTCAAGCATTTTCAAATCAAGTAACAAAGCAGTTGTATTAGTATACATGACATGAAACATTTCTCATGAATAGTGTGTCTCTACACCCGGTTCTAACTTTTAAGTGATTCACTACTTACGGCAACACGCAGCACTATCTGGTCACGCAGTCTTTGCAAAGTGTGATAAGTAGGCCTACATGTTGGATTAACCCCATCAACATGACATATGTAGGCCTATGTAGTTTGTATGGTATTTGGGGGCTGTACTTTACGTGAGAATTCAGACTTATTCAATGTCTAGACGTGGTAAATGGACCTGACTGGTGAACATTTTGCATGATTTCAGACGTGTGATATGGTCTTGACGTCCTAAACCGTTTGGTGCTTGTAGAGATTTACACCTTCGTGACATTCATGCAGGACAGATGGGGCTTCAGCCGGAGTTGTTCTTAGCGATTTAGACGAAGTTTATGTGTGGTATTTTAAACAAAGTGTTAACAAGCAGTGCTTGTGAGTGATGAGTGGTTCATTAATCTGAAGCGCACTTGTCAATGTTGATAGGTTCCACTCTTCAGTAACACTTCTTTGAAACTACATCTCTGAATACTTTAGTCATTCACTACACTTTCCGTCACATTACTTTACTTTGAAATTCCCTAACTCATTCCTTCTTACTGAAAATCCCATTTGATTACTCACTCACTCAGTCAATTGCTCACCCACTCACTCACTCGCTCACTTGCTTGCTCGCTCACTCGCTCGCTCGCCCGCCCGCTTGCTCGCTCACTCTCCCGTCCGCTTGCTTGCTCATTCAGTCACTTGCTCATTCTCTCACTCACTCGCTCGCTTACTCACTCACTCGCTCACTCACTCGCTCGCTCACTCACTCGCTCACTCACTCGCTCGCTCACTCACTCGCTCACTCACTCGCTCGCTCACTCACTCGCTCACTCACTCGCTCGCTCACTCACTCGCTCGCTCACTCACTCGCTCATTCACTCACTCGCTCACTCACTCGCTCACTCACTCGCTCGCTCACTCACTCGCTCGCTCACTCACTCGCTCACTCACTCGCTCGCTCACTCACTCGCTCGCTCACTCACTCGCTCGCTCACTCACTCGCTCACTCACTCATCAAGCACCCACCTACTCACAAGTCCATTGCTCGCTCGTCCTCTCGCTCAATCACTCATTCTCTGTCTGTCTGTCTGTCTGTCTGTCTGTCTGTCTGTCTGTCTGTCTGTCTGTCTGTCTGTCTGTCTGTCTGTCTGTCTGTCTGTCTGTCTGTCTGTCTGTCTGTCTGTCTGTCTGCTGTCCGTCCGGTCCGTCCGTCCGTCTGTCCGTCCGTCCGTCCGTCCGTCTGTCTGTCTGTCTGTCTGTCTGTCTGTCTGTCTGTCTGTCTGTCTGTCTCTCTCTCTGTGTCTGTCTCTCTGTCTCTCTCTCTGTTTCTCTGTCTCTCACTCTCTCTGTCTCTGTCTCTCTCTCTCTGACCTTGTATTCGTCTCTCGGCGTCTCTCTCTGAGTGTGTGTGTGTGTGTGTGTGTGTGTGTGTGTGTGTGTGTGTGTGTGTGTGTGTGTGTGTGTGAGAGAGAGAGAGAGAGAGAGAGAGAGAGGAAGGGGAGGAGAGAGAGAGAAAAAAGAGTGAGGGAGAGAGTGTGTGCGTGTGTGTCTTTGTCCATCTCTCTGTCTACGTCTCTCTCGCTCGCTCGCTCTTACTCTCTCTCGCTCTTACTCTCTCTCTCTCTCTCTCTCTCTCTCTCTCTCTCTCTCTCTCTCTCTCTCTCTCTCTCTCTCTCTCTTTCCGATTTATAAGAAAGGTCCTGTAAATATACCAGATAATTACAGAGGAATTTCCCTGTGCAGCACTTTAAATTAAGCAAAGTATTCCTGCATGTATTGAAAGTGAGGCTGCAGGCTTGGGCAGATGAAAACGAGCTCATTGGCGAAGAGCAGGCAGGGTGTAGAAGAGGATACTCCACTGTCGACAATGTATTCGTTCTTTCCAGCATTGTACAGAAGTATCTACAAAGGCACCAAAAAGTGTATGCTCTGTTTGTTGATTTTCAAAAAGCCTTTGACACCGTCAGTAGGGAAGCTCTGTGGAAGGTCTTGGAACTTTGCGGAGTTCGAGGTAGAATGGGCGGCATGATCAAAGCAATGTACGATACTGTAAGATGCTGTGTAAGATGCCGGGAGGGGGTATCAGGTTCCTTCGATTGCTGCCGGGGCCTGAAGCAGGGCTGCAAATTGAGTCCTCTTCTATTTTCTTACCTAGTTTCCTGCCTCAGCAGGGAAATTATTGAAAAAGGGAAACATGGAATACAAATTGAACCCAATGGTGTTGAGCTGTTTTTGCTGCTTTTCGTGGATGACATCGTTCTTTTGTCTGACACGGTGCCTGGTCTGCAGAATCAGATAAACAGTCTAAAGATGGCGTCAGACAGACTGGGACTAGTTGTAAATCCGAATAAGACAAAGGTGATGATATTTAGAAATGGTGGTCATGTCGCTGCACATGAAAAGTGGGTACTTGGAAAGGAGAAGCTGGAAGTGGTTTCACAGTACAAGTATCTCGGTATAACATTGTCTACAAGATTGTGCACGAATACCATCCTGTCAGACATTTCAGGTAGAGCCAAAGCAGGTTCTATTCAAATACTTAAGTCCCAACGCAAACTGAGCATTGTTACACCTGATTTACTTTTCAAAGTCTTTGATGTACAAATTCAGCCAATGTTGTTATATGGATCTGAGCTGTGGGGTCTGAACGACTGTAAACACATTGAAAATGTCCATCTGTTTGTATTAAAGTGGTTCCTAAATGTTGCTTCTAGAACCCCCAATGCAATGGTTTATGGAGACACTGGCAGATACCCACTGAGTATAAATGCTGCTTTGCGGACCATAAAGTACTGGTTAAAAATCATCAGGATGGACCAAGACAGATATCCATTCAAAGTCTATCGGATGATGTGCAACTCAGTTCATTGTAAAACTAATTGGGCTTCAAATGTCAAATCATTGCTGTGTAGGTACAATCTCGAGAGGGAATGGACTAGTCAAAACGTACATAATGAGACAGAGTTCCTCAGGAATATAAAGAAACAAATGAAAACAGAATATGACAATGAATAGAGAAGCAGGGTGCAAGAAAGCAGCCGGTGCTCTTTCTATAGACTGTTTAAAACGGATCGAGTGCTTGAACCATATTTATATGCAGTTGATAAACGATTCTTCAGAGACCACTTGGTGAGATTCAGACTAGGAATTAGTGAATTGTTTGTGCATAAGAACAGATACAAACCACAAAATCATTCAAATGTCTGTCCAATATGTATGGAGGAAGAGGAGGATGAATTGCATTTTCTGTTGTGTTGCCCCGCCCTTTCAGTTTTCAGACAAAGATATATAACGCCATACTTACAATCCGATGTCCATGAAACCATCAAATATCTGTTCACAACTGATGAAATTCTGACAGTTCAAAATGTTTCAAATTTTTTACATTATTCCTTTAAGATAAGAGCAGAAGCATTGGATTTATCTGAGATGAATCAGCTCGTGTTCAGCGATTAGTTAATGTATTATTGCCAGTAGAACCAATCGCTCGAGCCACCGACGCATGTGTTTACAACATGTATTGACTGTTGTGCATTGTGGTGCTGTTAAAACGTTTGATAATGTACACCTTGCAATGGGCCGGAGGCCCCAGCAATAAAGTTTTCATTCGTTCGTTCGTTCGTTCGTTCGCTCTCTCTCTCTCTCTCTCTCTCTCTCTCTCTCTCTCTCTCTCTCTCTCTCTCTCTCTCTCTCTCATCTACGTCATCACACTCAACTCACGTCGCAAGATCCCCGCCGTCTTCTCCTCTTGCCATGTCCAGCTTCTTCGTGCTTCGTGGGTGACTGTGAGTTGTCATCAGCCAGGCACGAACACCGCTGTTCCATGGTAGTGGAGGCTTTCTACGGTACCAAGTGCACAGCCACAGGCACAGGCACTCGAGACTGCAGTAGGAATGATGAGGCGCACGTCGTTGTCTTTGCGATGTGGGGAATCCGTGGCTTATCTGACCAATTGTACTGGTGTTTCCCTCTCCGTCTCTCGCTTCTCTTGGGACTCGGGTCAAAGACTGAATGGAGGTACGCTGCTGTCAAGACTCGCCCTGCCACCCGCCATATAAACACGAGTCTGTGTCTGAACTTTGCAAAAGACGAGTGTGGGTAAAAATCATTCTACGCTACGTCTAAAAATAAACATCACTCAGCGCTCAGGCTGCCCGTCAATACTTGTATGAATGCAACCGGTTTTCATTCATCGCAAGTGCGTCTTGGTGTCAGCAAACATGTTTACGTGTGTACTTGGGTGGGTCTCTGCAGGGGTCTGTCTGCTAATCTCTCACTGCATTGATGTGTCTCTATCCCTGGCTGTTACCTAAGGCTTGTTCAGGAGTACTCAGCGTTGCGTGAGCGCTTAATATTGGTAATTGAGCGCTCATTGCCACTCCTGAACGCCTCAGATTTTGTGCAGCGCTTCACTTGTTAAAGGGGAGGTAAATCTTCTGCGCCCCATGTTGAGCGAGTTTTCGCGTCAACTATAGTGACTCGAGTCGAACCGGAGGTCGCAAAAACTCGGTACGGTACGACCGGAGTGACGTCACCGGTTAACCAAAGTTCAACCTTGGCCCCAGCGTACGTTCTCTCCAGTTCCAAGATGGCTGCCATGGCGAGGAGAGAAACTTCTGCAAATGTTTTTTCACAAAGTTACGGATTGTGAGAACACAATTGTTGTAAATCACTTAACCTTTCAAAAATTAAGGATACTGGGTTGGATACTGTCTTGGTTTCAATGCATTTTATTTTAGCAGTGATGTTTATTTTGGGAAGAAATGAGGTCAACATGAGTTTGGGTGCGATTTCTGACTGTCAGCAGGGCAGGGATAAAAACCACGCTACCCCCCCCCCCCCCCGCCCCCCTCCCCAATCGGCCTAAATACATCCCAGCACAGCTTGCTTCTAATTTCATTCAAATTTCAGCCCCAAAACTCAACAGATTTCACAGATTTGTTCCACAACAGTAAATCCGCAACACACCAGCCAAGGCTGTCGCCATCTTGTTGCAAGGGAAGCGACTGGACACAACTGAACAGCGTTTTCGCGAAGAAAAAAACCAGACATGCGCAGTGATCCTACCGTAGCTAACCCAGGTTACTCGCGAAAACTCGCTCGTTGTGATAGACGCGAAGAAAGTGTTTTCTTTGCCACAGACATCGTTTATGCACGTTTAAATGTATTCTGCACGAATAAAGTCCACTACTGTGTTATCATTACCTGCCATTACTCGCGCATACAGCGCGCTTGGGGTAAATCAAGCTCGCTCGAGGCCCAAAACGGTGTCTCTGAGAGTCATTTTCTTCATCGACGGCCAGTGCAGGATCGAAGACACCATTTTGAATCTGCTGCAAAATCGTCTGCATCATCTCGGATCGGTGATGCAGAGCGCTGATCAGCGCTGAGTGAAGCACGCCCCAAATTGGCCGTTCAGGAGTGAATCACATGCAGCGCTGAGCAGCGCTCTGAATTGCTGCGCCTCCTGAACAAGGCTCTTATATCTGCCTCGTGTTATTCATGTTTTTTTCGCGTGCTGGAGTCTGTGTGCACACTGTAGGAGTATGGACGAAATCTCGTATTCTGACACGAATACATACAAGTCTTCTTGCAGATCTCTGCGAGATATGCTCGTTGTTATGTGAAGCATGATGTCCAAACATGAAATAAACATTGGTGGCTTTGCACTTTGCTCCTGTCCTGCGTTCAAGACGACCTACCGTTCCCCGAGCGGCAGGCGAGCTCCAAATGTGCACTCTTGAACGACTCGTCATGACCGAGCGGCAGCCAAGATGGCTTCCGTGATGCCTTCTCATTGTCGCAGATTGCGCTTCTCAACCAAATGAGTAAACCAGCAGCTGCAGACTGCTCGTTCCTTGTGGAAGCTGATAAAATACGTTAAGCTGTAGCTGTGCATGAATGCTCGGCATCGCTCGAATCGAAATTTATGTCAAAACGACAGTGCTGACTTGGTGTAAGCAAGAATAGTTCGATGCTCACTTCAAGGGAGGTTACACAACAAACTAAGGGCTAATGTAAGAAATAAGAGTTGCTTCCCTTGAAATTGTTTTGCCATCTGTCGTGGAAATGTTTGCTCACATCTTGCCAGGTAATTATTTCAGAGCAGTTATTATTTAAAAAAGAAAAGTACAATATCAGCCTAACTTCTTGTAACGTCTCGCATAGGCTGGGTAATAAACACAGGTGGAAATGCGTGCCACAGCGAATATTTGTGATGACGACTTTCCCCGAAGGCAGCCATTTTGGCTATACAGGCGCAACAGCGTTCCGGCGCGGTACGTAGGCCTACCGGTCGATACCGGTAGCCGTACCAAGTCGTTCAAGAGACGAACGGTATCAACCGGTACGTACCGGTAGGCCTCTTGAACAGGCCCCAGATGAGTAAACCAGCAGCTGCAGACCAGAGGCGGATCAGTTCAAATTTTTTTTTTTGGGGGGGTGGGGGTGGGGGTGTTCCAAACTTTTTTTAAGAGCGGGTGGGTCTGGGGTGGGTGGGCGTTTAAAGTGTTCAACCGAAACGTGAAAGCGGGGGGGGGGGGGGGGGGGGGGGGGAGGAGGACAACGACAGCGCAGAAAGCTCAACCAGACCGTGAAATGGGGGTGGGTGGGGTGGGGGGAAGTTGTGACTGCAACATGGTCCACTCGGACGCATTCTGATGGTGATCATTACCAGTTTCAGGCAGCAGATTTTGTTACTGAAAAAATCTTTTTTTATTTATTAAATTTTTTATATATTTTTTATTTTTCTGTTGTGTGTGTGTGTGTGTGTGTGTGTGTGTGTGTGTGTGTGTGTGTGTGTGTGTGTGTGTGTGTGTGTGGTGGTTCCGGAAACCCCGGAAACCTTCCCCTCGTCCGCCCCTGCAGACTGCTCGTTTCTTGTGGAAGCTGATAAATACGTTAAGCTGCATGAAGGCTCGGCATCGCTCGAATCGAAATTTATGTCAAAACGACAGTGCTGACTTGGTGTAAGCAAGAATTTCTCGATGCTCACTTCCAGGGAGGTTACACAACAATCTAATGGCTAATGTAAGATAGAAGAGTTGCCTCCTGTAAAATTTTGGAGACGTCTTTCGTAGAAATGTTTGCTCACATCTTGTCCGGTAATTATTTCAGAGCAGTTATTCTTTAAATAAAGGAAATAAAAATATCAGCCTAACTTCTTGTCACTTCTCGCATAGGTTGGGTAACAATTACAGGTCTAAATGCGTGCCACAGGCAAAGCGAATAGTTGTGATGGCGACTTTCTTCCTCTCCCCGAAGGCAGCCATTTAGGTTATACAGGCGCTTCATCGCGGCGGCGGGTCGATAATGGTAGCATGTACGAGTCGTTCAAGAGTCGACCGGTATCGACCGGTCGAGAACGGTAGACCTCTTGAATGCACTACAGTGTCGGCCGCTCGATCCAGTCTTTACTGTCACCTTGCAACAAACTCAACGAGGACGCTCTAATCACAGGACAGGAATCTTCAACTCTGAAGCCACAGCAAATCTCCATGAGAAATCTTGGGACTTTTCTCTTCCTCTGTGTGTGGTGATAAAGATATATTCCTCATTGAGAAGATAGCTTTTATTCCAGAGTGAGTAATCACGCAGTCATCAACACAGTTGCACGTCCGAGTGTGCCCATGCACGCACAGGTGCACGCCATCAGGTTACGCCCAGCACATTGTCGTACGTGTGCAGACGTCAAATCTCTCAGTCACAGGGTACGGGTGTACGTGCACTTTCACTTTTCACTACACACACGCGCGAGCGCGCGCGAGCACACACACGCCTACTAATACGCACAATCACTTCTGTTTGCCTGCCTGCCTGAGTGCGTGCCTGTGTGTCTGTGTGTCTGCCTATGTGTCTGTGTGTCTGTGTGTCTGTCTGTCTGTCTGTCTGTGGGTCTGTGTGTGTGCGTGCGTGCGTGCGTGTGTGTGTGTGTGTGTGTGTGTGTGTGTGTGTGTGTGTGTGTGTGTGTGTGTGTGACATGTTTAACTGTAAGAAAGAAAGAAAGAAAAATCTGGGGGAATCGAAAGTTAACAACTGTCAGCTTTCATGAAAGGAAATATGTACTGACCCACGGTGTGTTCTTCGCATCGGTAAAGGTGAGGACCGTGCACTATTAAAGTTATTATTAAAAGATGTTTTCAGTGGAGGAATGTAAAAAAAAACTATGTTCAGATGAATCTTCTGTATACATTTCTTAAAATACACACCTCACAC
>JAWQFJ010016315.1:5000-10000 GCA_034096865.1 Theodoxus fluviatilis | reverse complement strand
CCGAGCAGAGCAGACGTGCCTCGCTCTGCTCCCACCCGTCGAGGTAGTGGCTACCCTTCTGAGTATAACAGGTGAAGTGGGAAGTTGCCCTGACTGTTATGGAGTAGGAAAATCGTGCCCCTGTGATATCTGTGAGTTTGATTTGTTTCTTCGATGACAATTTCGTGAATATTTCACGGCCGTGGTGCCCTCGAGGAAGGACGCTCTGACAACGAGCTCCGACACTCGTAATCTGTATATCGATAGTGGCCCAGCAAACACACAAATAATGGTCCGATCTTGGTCCAATATTGGCAAAGATATTGGCCCATTATAGGTAACCTATCTTGGCCCATTCTCAAAAGTGAAAATGGCCCCAAGATCGGCCCGGTCTTGGCAAATCATGGCTCAGTCTCGGCGCCTATCTTGGTCCAATATCGGCTGTATATCGGCTATCTTGGTCTCATCTTGGCATCCCACTGGCAATAATGGTCCGATATAGGCCCTATAATGGGGCTATCTTGGTGTATCATGGCATAACCTGGTATTTTTATGGGCCTATAATGGTCCTTTACTGGTATTGTCTAGGTGTATGCTGGCATATGTTGGGTACTGATGGTTGATTTGAAATCATTTTAAAGAAAGCGTTTTTTGTATGTTTTGTAAGCAACTGAAACAAGAACCCTGAAACATATATATGTTTCAGGGTTCTTGTTTCAGTTGCTTACAAAACATACAAAAAATGCTTTCTTTAAAATGATTTCAAATTGTTACACAGAAATCAGATAAAGAATACACAATAAAATAAAATTATTAACTTTATTGTTTGTTACATCATGAAACACAAAAATGTACAATAAGTTTTTTAAAAATACAGCACACAGTCAAACTAGAATATTCTACCCTTAACATTTACAAAATCGACATATGTAACCAAACAAATAATTGTCAAACCAAGACCAATCAGCACATGTGCTTACATTAGGACTATGCATGCAGTAAATAATATACCAGCATGCATCACTCACTCCAACAACCATTACGACCCAGACAAAACAGACAGACAGTGAGACACATAAACAGAGAGAGAGAGAGAGAGAGAGAGAGAGAGAGAGAGAGAGAGAGAGAGAGAGAGAGAGACAGAGAGAGAGAGAGACAGAGAGAGAGACAGACAGACAGAGAGAGACAGACAGTCGACAGACAGACAGACGGACGGACGGACAGACACACATGCAGACAGACACACAGACAGGCAGGCAAGCATGCATGCAGGCAGATATGTACAGACAGAGAGGCAAGCATGCATGCATGTATGTACAAACAGACAGGCAGGCAGGCAGGCAGACAGAGAGACAGACAGAAAGACAGGCAGGCAGGCAGGCAAGCGGGCAGGCAGGCAGACACAGACAGACATACAACAATGAGAAGAAACCTTAGTCGGGATCAAAACTCGACACACAGTCAGGCAGGCAAGCAAGCATGCATGCATGCAGATATGTACAGACAGACAGACAGGCAGGCAGACAGAGAGACAGACAGAAAGACAGGCAGGCAGGCAGGCAGACACACAGACAGACAGACAAGAATGAGAAGAAAACTTAGTCGGGATCAAAACTTGACACACAGACAGGCAGGCAAGCATGCAGGGAGGCAGATATGTACAGACAGATAGGCAGCAAGCATGCATGCATGCATGTATGTACACATCACCCCACACTACATGTCCAGCCCTCACACAGGGACCCAGCTGTCATGGGTACACATCACCAGACACACTACATGTCCAGCCCTCACACAGGGACCCAGCTGTCATAGGTACACATCACCACACACAGGGACCCAGCTGTCATAGGTACACATCACCACACACTACATGTCCAGCCCTCACACAGCTGTCATAGGTACACATCACCACACACTACATGTCCAGCCCTCACACAGGGACCCAGCTGTCATGGGTACACATCACCACACACACTACATGTCCAGCCCTCACACAGCTGTCATGGGTACACATCACCACACATTACATGTCCAGCCCTCACACAGGGACCCAGCTGTCATAGGTACACATCACCACACACTACATGTCCAGCCCTCACACAGCTGTCATGAGTACACATCACCACACACTACATGTCCAGCCCTCACACAGGGACCCATCTGTCATGGGTACACATCACCACACACTACATGTCCAGCCCTCACACAGCTGTCATGAGTACGCATCACCACACACTACATGTCCAGCCTTCACACAGGGACCCAGCTGTCATAGGTACACATCACCACACACTACATGTCCAGCCCTCACACAGCTGTCATAGGTACACATCACCCCACACTACATGTCCAGCCCTCACACAGCTGTCATGGGTACACATCAAGACGCACTACATGTCCAGCCCTCACACAGGGACCCAGCTGTCATGGGTACACATCACCACACACTACATGTCCAGCCTTCACACAGGGACCCAGCTGTCATGGGTACACATCACCACACACTACATGTCCAGCCCTCACACAGCTGTCATAGGTACACATCACCCCACACTACATGTCCAGCCCTCACACAGGGACCCAGCTGTCATGGGTACACATCACCACACACACTACATGTCCAGCCCTCACACAGGGACCCAGCTGTCATAGGTACACATCACCCCACACTACATGTCCAGCCCTCACACAGCTGTCATGGGTACACATCACCACACACTACATGTCCAGCCCTCACACTGCTGTCATAGGTACACATCACCACACACAGGGACCCAGCTGTCACGGGTACACATCACCACACACAGGGACCCAGCTGTCACGGGTACACATCACCACACACACTACATGTCCAGCCCTCACACAGGGACCCAGCTGTCACGGGTACACATCACCACACACACTACATGTCCAGCCCTCACACAGGGACCCAGCTGTCACGGGTACACATCACCACACACTACATGTCCAGCCCTCACACAGCTGTCATGGGTACACATCACCCCACACTACATGTCCAGCCCTCACACAGCTGTCATGCTACAGAGCAATGATATTCCTCTGTAGTTTTTTAAGCCGGCTTCTGAAGTATCGTTCAACACATGTATGCCAATCTGTTCGTCACGTCATCGTTAGAGTTCATAAGCATTTCTGGTCTCATCCAGTCTGGGCTTCCCTGCTGATACTGTACTGCGTGTCTATTTGGGACTAGATTTACGGTTTCCGACAGTAATCCATTGCAGTGCATAGGCCCGGGATTAGCATGTATATCACCTGCAAGCATCAGCCGAGACGAGAGATCGTGTAGGTTAACAGCTGGAGAACGAGGCTTCAAAACGCACATCAGCAGTAGTGCCAAGTAGAAGATCAGTCCTATCACACCAACCTTAGAGCCAATGAGGGGAAAATACAAACCGAGTCGAGAGTCATCATGTTGCCCTTGCTCTGTGATCAAAGGAGGCTTCCACTCATCGCTCCCGCGCGCGCTGCTCGGGCTTTTCGTTTTAGGTCTACCACCCCACGCACGGGCGTAGTGCACGCCTATACGATGCCTAAAAAGGTCAAGATCAATTCCCATTTTGAAACCTACGATGAGTGGCAAGACCGATGAAAAAATGTAGAGAGTTCACCTACGGTTATACAGGCGTTACTCGTCTGAGGAAACCTGTAGTTGCCAGGCGCAGCCGGGCATTATCCAAGAAAACAGAACACACAACGTAGAAGCACCCGAGTCAAATTCTCCAGACCTAGTTTAGACACCATAGGTCATACAGATAGTTAAGCTCGAGGAAGACATTTGTATTTGCAATTCAGCCTTCAAACAGTGCGAGTGTTGCCGATTTAAGACACAACTTGAGCAGTTTTAGTCTCCGTGAATAGATGCTGGCACAATGGGGTCAGGCAAAACAGCGGGTATCGACAGCATGAGCATCGTTCAGGCAACATGAATCACAAAGTCAAAACCAGTAAATGGCATCAAACGTTGTTTCAAGATAGCTGTTATAAGCAGAATTTGACAACACACTAGTCAAACACACGCACAGCTGGTGATGTATTCATAATGGCATACATATTCGTCACACTGTAGCACCAACAGGCCTCGCTTGCAGTGTTTGAGAGCATAGCTCTTTCATCAGGAGCCAAAGAAATAGATTCGGTCTACATACTTTTTGTACTTACAGTTTATGACAGGTTACGTTAAGCGGTGTTGATGTGCACTTGTTGATAAGGCGCACGGTGGATAATCCAGATTTCTAGTGGTGAGGTTACCGACGATGCCGCCGCGTTGACGGAGCGTCGAGAGCACAACTCAGGCGAAAAAGTCACAAAATTCACTAAAATCACTGTTTCGCGTCTCAGTCGCACATCAAGCTAGCATTGCCAGCCTCAGGGGCTGCCTGTGTACCACTGACACAGTCACAAATCTCCGGCAATAGCTCCACTATCGATATACAGATTACGAGTGTCGGAGCTCGTTGTCAGAGCGTCCTTCCTCGAGGGCACCACGGCCGTGAATGTTTTGAGAGAGAGAGAGAGAGAGAGAGAGAGAGAGAGAGAGAGAGAGAGAGAGTGAACTGAACTGGACTGGACTGAACTGGACTGGACTGGACTGGACTGCATGGACGGAACTGAACTGAACTGAACTGAACTGAACGCGCACAAATCATTCAAACGCGAACAACGGCTATTCATAATCATCAAAACTGGCACCCAGTTCTGCCAAGCACAATGTACACGAGTTGCACGGGCGAGAGATGTCCCTCATCAACCATACTGTGTGTGCCCACCGTGAAGGCAGCTGTGATGTTGGAGGCGGCGGCGCTTCTCGGTTCTGTGTTTGTTGACATACACGTCGCGCGTGCAGACAGGCGATTCTGGAGCACATGGAGAGAGAGAGGGGGAGGGGGGAGGATGAGAGAAAATGAGAGAAAGAGAGAGAGAGAGAGAGAGAGAGAGAGAGAGAGAGAGAGAGAGAGAGAGAGAGAGAGGCAGACACACAGTCAGACCAGACACACACA